>PNEQ01014719.1:0-63574 GCA_003012365.1 Medauroidea extradentata
ATTAAAATTTTACTGTGGTCAATTTGAAACCAAACAAGCCAGGAAAATAATCAAATGACTCTACTTTAAAATTCCTTGACTATATTTATATTGAATTTTGAAAAGATGAATTTAAATTAACATGTCCCCAATTACTAGGTTATTGAATTCTGTTGCATCACACCGGACACCTGACAAACTCACCCTGAAAATGGCATATCGCCTGTTAAGAAAGATTTACATAATATAAATTTAACTAAGAAAATAAAAACACTTTATAAATATTTAAACAAGATGGGGAAGTGGCTGAACACTTCACATGTTAAAAGTTCAACTGTGATGTTTGTACTGTAGCGCAAGGTAAATAGAATTCATGTTATAATTTCAAATTTTGCGCTTTACTTTTTTGAATTTTAAAAAATTAATAAATAAAATTAAAATGAAGTGAGCCAATTAGCGATTGATGCCTCACTTTAACAGAAAAGTTTTCAATGCTGGTGAAGGAGAAATGAGGTGAGTAATGAGTAAAGCTGAAATGGAGGTATGGAGGAAACAGGAGATCCCTGATAAAACGTACTGACCAACAGCATCTGGAATGATTTCCAGATGCAAAAATCATGATCAACCCTGACTGGAATCGTACCCAGATTGACCTGGTGGAAGGTTAGGGCCGAAGCCACTGGGCCAACTGCTACCCCTCTTGGTTGTTAGGTGGTGTGATCTAGGCAATAGTAAACTCACTAAGACCAAAGCAGCAGAATATGAACTAACAGCAATAGTAGTCTGCAGCCCATGCATGTGCATGGAGTTGTAGATTTTTGTTGTAACTGCTGATTTGATTTTCAGTAGTCTGCTACATTTCATCTTGTCTCTAATGTGCGCGTGTCTTATTGTTTGGAATGTTGTGAATATGTTATTTACTTTAAATTTGTGAAAGGGATATGGACAAGGAGCAAGGTGTCATTAAAAAAAAAAAAAAGAGACGAAAAAACTTTTGTGGTGTGTATGATGCCAACTTCAAAATCTTGAGACTGTGGCAAATAATTCCATGCAAACATTCAAGTGATACAGAAATAGGTTTGTGATGGGAAGGCAGTTTTAAAGTGTCTCAAAAATGTGAATGTATTCAAACCCTTTTCTATGAACTCTTATATTACAAATACAAAGATTTTATAAAGTTATTCTTTGGAACCATAAAATTCCTTATGAACATTGGAAAAACCAAGCCACTTTGGCTCATAGAAACAATGAAAGACCTGGAAGAACCTGGTATAGTCTATACACCATATGTTTGCCTGATTTTGACATTTCACTTCTGAGAAAGATGCCTGGCAACTCTATTGTGTTGTTGACCTTTGAACAGCCTTAATTTCGTAGAAAAATAGGGTCTGTGCAATCCTGTTTACAGCACATTTCTCAGAAGAGAAATGTCAAAAGCAGGAAACTTGTACACCCTCTCGTTCTCTCTATGTGTGTGCACATGCGTGCATGTGCATGCTTGCACATGTAAGTTAAATGTCAATAACCTGATACATCTTAGGAAGATTATAGAAGCAAAGAGATTCCATGACAAACCACCTCGTATAAAGATAGGAGCCTGTTGGAAGAGGAAAGAAATGAGCAACGTAGTCAACAAATGTGTTCCTAATGGGCAAAACACATAGCCTACTCATAATAATGAAGGTCATTTGCTGGTCTGTTTTAAAAAATAACTTAACAAATATGCAGTAAATTATAAATGGAGAATAACTCTGTTTACTATGAAACTATTTTTATTGCCTAAATAGTATCTACACATTTATGTTTCTTGCTAAGTATTTGTGTTTCAAATCCTGTGCTTGCAAGATTGATGTAAAATCTACTGAACATGTGGTAGAGTTCATGGATTACCACAGAGTAAGAATGTAGAATAAATAGACTTTATTTAAATTAGCATATGCCAAAGACACAAAGTAAATTTCTCATTTAACTTCTTGCTATTTTCTTGTATTTCTGTAGTCCACCTCTCTGAGCATGTTGTTTTTTGTGGTCAACATGCTCAAAACACTGATAGCGGCAGTACACAACATACATGGAATATTTAATTATTTACTTTGTAAAATTGATACTGTAGTATTCAGATATCACTGTCATTTTTCTGTATTCTTACCCACTGACTTGGCTGCATGTATGTGAAGTAATATTGGGAGAGGAGATGTAAAGTTTGGAAAGATGCAGTTGTCTGTCTTTCAGTTAGCAAGACTTTGTTTGCCCTTGACCTGTGAAATCTTTCTTTGGCTGGCTGTTTATTTAAGAGGAAGGTGAAGGGAAAGAGAGGCCACTGGAAAAAAAAATTGTTTAACAGCAAACCGAGATCCGTTGCCACACTACTTAATGCAGTTAAAATTTACAAATTTATTTTTGGGTTTTACATTTAAAATATTGAAGTGATTTAAATAAATACAACTTACTGATATACTACATACTGCTAGGATTTTCATTCATGACTTGCATAATTTTATTTTTCTTGTTATTTTATTTGTACTATCATACGTGTTAAATAGTGGAGCATTTTCTGACAGGTATCTGCATTGCCTATTATGGTGGTTATTTGTGTTATTGTATGTTGTGTAGTTAAAGAGATGATATGCGTGAAGGGAAACATTTATTTTTTGTCACCTTTTGCTAGTATTTTACTATTGTGTTTTTAAATGTAAGGTGGTGCATCAGTAGCACACTGAACTCACTGTAAGGAGGGCCCAGGTTCAATTCCAGTCACCGGCAGTGCTAGTTTTGGTTTTCCAAGATAACTTCAGGCGAATACTGGGATGGTTCGTTAATATAAGTCGTGGCTGATTGCTTTTCCTGTTCCTTTCCTAATGTATAGTTGTATGTAAGCATCTCTAATGACCTTGCCTACTAATTTGTTCTTTCATTCATTCTGAACATGTGCTTTTTACAAAAACACGACAGCTATAGTGGAAGGTAGGAAACAAGGTGGCAGTAGCCTATAAAGTAAGCCACAAGTGATGGATAGAGAAGATTTGAAAGTGAGAGGGAGGAAGTGACAGTGGTTGCATTACTGATTGAAGACTGGCAGTTTGACTAGGGTTATAAAGGGATTGCCTTGTCCATGTTTGTGTAGTGTATTTATAGGACATAAGGCATAGTTGCATACTCTCATGGTCACTCACTCCACACAGCAGCATTTTTTTTACAAATGAAGTGTTTGCAAATGTTTATTAGACATAATATTTGAGTTTATATGGATGGTGTTTTCCCCATGATTGCTGCAGGTAATTGGAAGTTGACAATATTTCTTAGGTATACTCTTTGATGCCAGAAATAAATTTTTAACATAGAACCTTGCGGTAAAAGTAGGGAACCTTGAATTTTCAATTACAATGCACTTTCCTTTTTTATTGCATTGTGCAGGGAAATCATAACTTTCATTCAGTGATGCATGGCTTACACTGTACTAATTATTATTACGGAATTAGAAGCAGTAATTGTGACTACTGCTTGCAATTTACATATCATCAGTATTTTAATATGGTTTGTAAAATTTATGAAATGCAATTGATTGAAAGTTTAAATATACTGTGTATCCTCTATTTGTATCAACGTTATGTGAAGTGGTCCTTCAGTTTTGTTTAGACCTACCATATTTATGGTAATAATTTATTTTTTTATGTTTAGTGTTGCTGATTGCCTGTATGCCTCCCCCACCTACTATTTTATTTTATGATTAGTTTTTCACCTTTTGACTACAACCATGTGATTTGTATCTACTTGGAAAGACTTACAAAGTACAGTTAAATGTTATTATTAAAAATAAGTTTTTATTTATTAAAGTTCCTGATTTTTTTTTTATTCAGATGGCTGAGTTTGTTATTGCAAATATGAAGTTTTCATATTTTTAATTTTAGAATCATGAAAAATTATTTAAATTAACAATTGTACGTATTGAAATTGCAGTTTGATTTCTAGGTGCGCAAATTTTTAATTTACAAGAAGTGTATATGACACTTCTTAGTGTCAGACAAGGGACTGTACACATGGATACATTAAAAAAAAAAATAAGGAAACGAATAACTGTCAATTTATGAATGTTACACAAGTTCTTAGTATTTAGAAATATTTGCAATTTCTGTAAACAGCATAAAATGGAGCATAGAACACATGTTGGGGAGTTTAACGTAGAAAAAGATCAAGTACGTAGTTACAAAAAGATTTTGCAATTTTTGGAAAGTAAATTTGGTTATAGACACATTTAATGACGACGCTTTAAGAGGAATAGCTTTGTTAGCCATGACAAAAAACAAGAGTATACAATTTTAAATACCAAGACCCCTGAGTCAACTGTTTCACAAAACAGAGATACTTAAAGCAGCCTAGATAAATATAATGAAACAATTGTAAATTTTTCGTCCACTATGTCCTACTAATATGAAGATTGAGGTCTCGTGATACCTCAACCTAACAGACTGAGCATTCATAGAAGAAAGTTCAGAGGATGTCCATAGCAGCATGACATGGCTAGAAGCCAGCTACGTCGCAACACATGCGAAGGAGCAAAGAAGAAAAAAGGGGGGGCAAGGAGTAGGGAATCAATGTATGCAAAACACTAAGGCCTGGTCTACTCTCAAATCAAACTCTCTAGAATAAGTTAGATAACAGCAGAAGTCTATGCAGCAGGGGCCACTGTACATACACATAGCACCAGATGGTGCAAGTGTTAAAAAAAAGTTGACCAGCTGCAAGGGAAAAAAGCAGGGAAAGATAAAGTATAATCTGATTGGCTGACAAGATGCAACTAAGCAGTAATCATATTTGAATTTGAATTTTGTGCTTTTTATGTACGAGGTGTTTAATTCTTTAATGTTTGAATTTCATGTGGTTACAATCACAAACTTCATTAATTTGTCTTGTGTGTGTTTATTGTTATTATTTTTCTTAAAAACATAAATATTAGATGTTAAATTAATTTCCCTTGGAGGCTACTTGAGCACATTGTGAGACAAGACTTCTTGAGCACGCTGTGTGAGACGACACTTCTTAAGCACACTGTGTGAGAGGACACCTTGTGCGCGCTGTGTGAAACGACACTTCTTGTGCACGCTGTGTGAGAGGACACTTCTTGAGTACACTGTGTGTGTGAGATGAGACTTCATGAGCACACTGTGTGAATTGAGAATGCTTAAACACGCTGTGTGAGACGAGACTGTTTGTGCATGCTGTGTGAGATAAAACTGCTTGAGCACATTGAGTGAGGCGAGACTACTTGAGCATGCTGAGTGAGATGAGACTGCTAGAGCACGCTGGGTGAGGCGAAACTGCTTGAGCATGCTGAGTGAGATGAGACTGCTTGAGCACACTGTGAAATAAGACTGCTTCAGCACGCTGTGTGAGACGAGACTGCACTTGAGCACGCTGTGAGACAAGACTGCTTGAATATGCTGTGGGACGAGACTGCGCTTGAGCATGCTGTGAGACGAGACTGCGCTTGAGCACGCTGTGAGACGAGACTGCGTTTGAGCATGCTGTGAGACGAGACGAGACTGTGTTTGAGCACGCTGTGAGACGAGACTGCACTTGAGCACGCTGTGTGAGACAAGACTGCACTTGAGCACGCTGTGTGAGACAAGACTCCACTTGAGCACCCTGTGTGAGACAAGATTGTGCTTGAGTACCCTGTGTGAGACAAAACAAGAGAGCATGATTTGTATGGGGCTGTTGAATTTGTGGACTGATTTTAGCAGGACTTATGGACACAGGTCACAGCAATTCTGTGGCGTTTTGTTCAAGATGGGGGTGCTGGGGTGGTAGGATTAATTTTCCATTTTCATATAAAAGTTATTAGTTTTTAGCTAACATTTATTGTTTCTTTGCTTGTCCCATTTAATTATTTTGTTTTGTTCATCATGCCACATCTTTAACTGTACAATTCAACGTAGCTAGTATTAAATTGTCATTTAATTCAATCTGACGAAATAAGTTACTTAATTTAATTTATGGCACAAGATAGCCACGAAATAACAGTAGAACCCTTGGTTAAAGAGAGCATGAGAAAAGAAGACTTAGTCATGAGCGATCCAGCTACCTTACGTGTTAACTCACGCATCATGCAAGATGTAACACTGACGACAGCGTGTGGTAAACAGAAACTGCCAAAATTTAGCTATGCCAGACACCCATGACTTAACAGCTGGCAGTGCATACACACGTATGCAAAGATAATTGTTTACAAACAGTGAATCGATAGCATAGAAAACAAATCTATCAAAGAACTGTGTGTACTTGATTTTTCACCTTAATTGCCTTTGATACTTTACTGACAGTAACAATTGAATCATTAAACAGAATGAAAATTAAACAATAGCAGATATTCAATATTGCCACTAACATTTATATACAGTAAGTGTTAGAAAACTTATATGTAGCATCTTAAGTATAAGCAATTATTATGGTGTAATTAGGATATTGTATTTAAGTGATTTCGAACAAAAATGTGTAGTACACACATTTTGCATTTAATCTATATTGGCAACTGATTTGATTCTCCAGAGATTTAGGTCATTCTTGAGTGAAAACGTCTTGTTTACGTAAGATGCGTGTTTTCTGTAAACAAAATAAATACATGATCATAAACATAGAAAGCACTTGGGTTAAAATGAATACATCAGCAACTAACTGTTAAAGAAGATAAAAAGTGCAGTTAATTTATGCATGTCAACTTGTTGCAGTAGTGTTATCAGGTGTATGTTGTGTGTGCAGTCAAATGGTCTGAGATGCGCCTTGGAAATTTTGCGCGTGCTGCAAATACTACCCTATGATGAAGCCAGTCCAGAAATTTTGTTCGACTCGGCACCTGCATCTGCCAAGCTTGGTGAAGGCTCAGTAGAGTACCACCTGAAAGCTACATACGTGCTGGAACAGCAGCTAGGTTACACTTTCAAGGACAAAGCGTACTTGCTGCAAGCTATCACACACCCATCGTACATCACCAATACAGTAACTGAATGCTACCAGAGGCTGGAGTTCATTGGTGATGCAATCCTAGGTATGTATGATGTGAACATGTCAGTTTGGAGCGAAGTCTCTTTCCCTCTATGCTTCTGAAGTGGCAGCCCCTTCTCCTTGTAGTGACCTCTTCCTTCTTCCCTTTAAAAAAGCATGATGTATGTAGTCCCCGTGTGATGAGTATTATTGATCTTGGAGGCGGACTTTCTGGCTTGAAGGTAGACGGACAGGGTTACTTAAATGGTCTGCCACTGTTTGTAGTAGTATGGGTCAGCAGGACCCTGATGTACAGCATGTTTGACCTGGACCAAAGCAACCTCTTCCTGATAAACACCTCCAAGCCCTGTGATGTTTATGGTCTTTAATGAAAAAATTAATAAAAATTTATGTGTTTGTATATTTATAGCGTTCTGCGATCTTAGGTTGAATATGCTATTATTACACGAGCACTTTGAAAATTGGACAATGTCAGTGTTTAGTAATTTATCTGAAAACAGAGCAGACTCGTAATCTTCCAAACCTAACCTCCCCTGACGTGGATACCAGTTTGCAGCATGTGACGCCTGATGAATAGATCTAGACACCTTCTTAGATTACTACAGCTATGCAGGGAACATATAATTGGTGAAAGTTTGTAGCACTGCCACAGAATAAGTACAATACTATCAGAGGTTACTATGGAAGCTTTTTTATTGTTGTTAATGCACCAGATCTCTAGGAGTGTAGGAATGTAAAGTAAGCCACTTTAGATTTAAAATATTGGTTAATATTTTTAACTACTTATTATTTGAGACACTGATATGAGTATGTGTATCTTAATTTAAAATAATTTATGAATGGTAAATGGGACGGCTCTAAACTCAACATCACAAAAAGCTAATGCTATAAGATACGTTATCATACCAGCTCTCAAATTGTATCAGAATGTCAACAAACCCGTATGGAATTTGAAACATTGGTTTAAATAATCTCTTATAGTTCTAGAAATGCTGTAATTTGTTCGCATCTCAATTATATATTTATAGAAATGGTATATGTGGTGTTACTTATGTGTCAGTTTGCTCATATATTACAAAATTAGGTTTACTAAAATTTGACTAAAAAAAAATCCACCAACTCTACACCATAACAACCCAAAGATAAAATGTTTTTAATGAAAATCACGCCATGTTGCTTTTGTTAGTTATTTTGCAGCACTGCTGTGTCCGAGTTTTGCATACACGCAGTTATACTCTCTTCATTATAATGTGGCAGCTCATATCACTTCACAAATTCACATACATAGAATGTATTTGCTGATAACCTGGCTGCTATCATGTTAGCATTATTGGTTATATAACTTAAGTTTTCATATCACCGAAAGCAATTATTATATTGCCACTTGAAACACACATCTACGTGTGTGTACAACAAGGGATTTTGTTATATTGTATTAATGAAGTGAGTATTATTGACATTAAATACTGACTAGTACTTTGGAAACTGTTTCCTTATCACAGTGTTAATATAACTTGGCCAGTCAGCCAATGACTCTTGACTTAGTCAGTGACAACATTTATCTTAGCTGCCGCATTGTAGTGGATTTCATACATTCAGATTTAGCAGCCTAAAACGGCTTATTTCAGCTATCTTGGAAGACTTTGAGTCAGTGTGTCTAATATGTGTGTTCATCTACGAACAAGGTGAATTGGGTTCGATTCTCGGCAGAGTCCGCCTGGATTTCCACGTCTAGGAATTGTGTTGAATGATGCCGTAAGTTTTCTTGAAAATCTCTCATTCCCCCCACTCGTTCATTCCAGTATTGCTCTATATTTGCCACATATCACTCCTCTCTATCAAGAAGACCACATTGTTTAGTGCTGACCAAAATCACTTCACTTCGCTTTACTTCTAATGTGAGTGATTTCTTGACAGTGGTATTTTGCTACTCATTTAAAAAATTTTTTGTGTACATGTAAATTTGAATACTTGGTACATATTAATTTTTTTTTCCTTCTTCCCTCACACGCTGCATCCCATTTGATGTGTACATCATGCGGCAGACTTAAAGTTTATTACTTAGTGCAGGAAAGAATAGAAGTGTTAGTTCATTTTTTAAAAATTATGTAATATGTTAAATACATACTAGAGCACCATTTTCCAGGGGTTGTGGAGGCCGAATGGTCAGACCATTTGCCTCCCACCAAGGCGATCCGGGTTCGATTCACGGCGGGGTCGGTCCCCAGATTTTTGCATGTGGGAATCGTGCCGGACGATGCCGTTAGTTGTAGTTTGCGGGCTTTCTCAAGGATCTCCCGTCCCCCCCCCTTTTTTTTTTATTCCGGTGTTGCTCCATACTCACCTCATGTCACCCTTCACCAGTGCTAAAGACCTTGATGTTGAGCACTGACCAAAATATCTCACTCACTCACTATTTTCCATAAACAACACAGATCAGATACTGTTAATTTACTCATCTTCTTTTCAGTCGCCACATTCCATGAGTTATGCCGGTTAACAATCATCATCTCCATTAATAATCATACTTTATCAGTCATTATCCTTAAGTTTTTGACTCACTGTCTTTTATTTCATTCTTTTGTCTGCAGATTTTTTGATCACCGCATATATCTATGAATATTGTGGTAACTTGACACCAGGTGAAGTGACAGATTTACGTTCTGCACTAGTCAACAATGTTACATTTGCTTCACTTGCTGCTCGTTATGGCTTCCAAAAGTTCATGTTGTTCAGCTCTGTTCATCTGATGGATGCCATTGACACCTTTGTCATTTTTCAAGAAGAGCGCAATCATGCAATCAACGATGATGTAAGTGACAGAATTTCACTTATTCATTATTTTTTTAATGTTTACTGGTGTGTCTGTGTGTGTGCATGTGTGTGTGTGAGAGAGGGTGCACATGTACATGTGTTGTGTGATTGTGTGCAATGTTTGTGTGTGTGTGTGTGCATGTGTGGATCTATTTGTGCGTGCAGCTACAGTAACTTGGTTGTATGTGAAAATTGATCAATTTACAGGGTTTTTACATGTCTGGTAAACAAGGAAAACCTGGAAAAATGAGAGAATTTGAAATGTGTTGGGAAAACCTGGAAAATTAAGATAATTACTTTTGGTGTCTGGAAATACAAATATATAAGTATTATGCCAGTCATAGCTGTCTTGTTTATAGACACATCATTATATGAAAAATAGGTGTCTACCAAAACTGTTTAGTGTTGAAATGAACTTGTGATCATCTGTTTTAACTCTGTACTCTGTTAGGGTGTGTAAGAGCATAGTTTAACATTTGGTAACACCTCTTTAAGAAACAAACTTTGTAAAACTGCACAAGAACTGGTACACAGTTATTCACTGTATAAAAGGAAGCTTTGTTGTAACCCTTCAAAAAACTGCTAATTAACTAAAACGTATGTATGTGTTCTCCAGGTTATGGTAGGTAAATGTGGCAAACACACAGGCAGACAATTAACAGTGCATTTGGAGATAGCAGAGCTACCACAAAATTTCCATTATTGGTTTTAGGCATATTTAATTGATTTAGACTCTGTAAGTTACTATTTTGGTGATTTGTACTACGTGAGAAAGACTGGAAATTCTTAATTTTTGTTTGGAAAATCTGGGAAATTCGGGTACATCAGAAAGAGCTTTGCTATAACCCGTTATAGAGATGTGTTTGTCACTGTCACAGGTTTTGCTGCTGTTGACAGAGAAGGATATTATGATGGCGGAGGCTGTTGAGGTGCCAAAAGCACTAGCAGATATATTTGAGTCTATAGCAGGAGCTATCTACCTGGACAGTGGCAAGTCCCTACATGAAGTATGGCGTGTCTACTACAGGCTCATGGAGACAGAAATCAGTAAGTGTGGGAAGTTTTGTTTCTTGGTTAATATCTTTATTTTCATGATTTATTGGTGTAAATTGCAGAAGTTTTCTGTACTATATTAATGCATTTAATTAACTGTTGGTTGGCTGCACCTTCTATCCTAAGGTGTTTAGTATTTGTGAAATAATTCTGTTCAAAGTTTTTTTTTTTTTCTTTTTCTTTTCCTTCCTTCCTTCCTTCCTTCCTTCCTTCCTTCCTTCCTTCCTCATAAATTCAATGTATAGAATAATAGTGCAGATAATTGCTGTGTACTGTACATTACATGTGTATTCCTGAAGGGGGAGAGCTAGATGTTAAATTTTATTTATTGGTTTTCTGCAATAACTTGTTTTAAAATAGTTTTTGTAAATGTGGCAATGTTGAGGCATAGAACATATTTGTGATAAATTTTGAAAAACAATATAGTGTTTTTTGTTTATCTTATATGGGACTTGTAATCATTCTTGAAAGTTAACCTATAATTCCTTTGCAGTATTATGCATGAAAAATTAATTAAACATTCCATTATTATTTATGTCAAGCAGTTTATTCAGAATAAGTCGTATGTCTTGTCGAAGAGAAAATTTTGATAATACAACTCGAATAAATATTATTGCTGGAAAACTGAAAATACAAGAAAATTATCTAGCACTCCCAGTTAAGGGCCTACCTACGATATACTTAAGTTCAGACTTCTCTGTAGTAAAATAAAATGGTCTCCATTTTAAGTCTTATAGTTGCAGCATGATGAATTAGGACAAAGCGCTCCGATATAGCACTTTGCTCATAGGAGCTATAGAGCAATAGGCTTGTGTGTCAATGTAATCTTGCTTGAAAATTAATTAAATTAAAAGGGCGATATACTTTAATTAAAGCAAACTACAGGCAATTTCCATATTTATTTCACAAGTAATGTGTGAATAACAAGCACAGAGGAAACAAGAGACAATACACAAAGCAGAAGTATGCAAAAAAGTAGATGTGACATAATTTATTCTCCGTTCACTCTACCCTGTATTTTAGAATAAACAAAGCAAACAGTAAAGAAGTAAGTTATTTGGTTGCCAAGGATATTGCAGAATTTAATAAATACACAGCGACATTGGAATCTTTTTCGTTGTAGTCATTCCAGCTCTTGGGAGTACACGAATATTTAAAAAACCACGTGGATTTGAGACATTAGTTTATATAATCTGTTGTAGTGTTCAAGACACTGTTATAATTTACATTGTAATGAAATGTTTAGAAATTGTAAACGTGATGATTCGAGATTCGACATCAGAGAATAACTAACTCTATCAGAAGCGGTATAATGAATCTTTTCAATTGTTGTTATTGTACCAGCTCTCTGTAAGTTTTAGTATGTAAACAAAAGCCACGTGGGATTTGAAACATTGTTTCAAACAACTGTTTATAATTCAAGATATACTGTAATTTGATTGTTATCTCAATTATATACATACTCTATTTAGAAATTTTAAATGTGACATTGCTTATTTGTTAATTTCCTACTGATTATGAAATAGGGCTTTTCTAAACATCAATGTAACCAAATATCAATGAACTTCGACACCATGTCAATCCAAAAAGAAAACAGTTTGGTAAAAACCACATCATGTTACAAGACCATACTAGAAATTGTACCCCAAAAATCAGTGCTAAGGCAAAAGCGATGTCACGATGCTTTCCTCTGAAATCAGGGACAGTCGTTAAATCAGGATTCTACAGTATACAGTTCGCAGACATGTTCACACAGTTGAACCACGAGTTATTTTTATGACTGGTGCAGTGTGAACCGTAACAGTTTCTTGATGTAGGTTAATTCGGGATAAAGTGAGCAGTAATGTTTTAACATTTCAAAACGTCACTAGCCTTTATTGCATATTTATTCAACATCAACAATACTGTAGTTGCCTTGCTCTTAAATTATTGTATCAATTTACCATCAGTAGAGTAGGCTATTCATTGTTGTAACATGATGTAACTATCCATTAACATTACCATTAATGTAGTTATGTATAATTAGCAAGAAATGTTCTTATTGGAATCCTACAACTTTGGTAGTAAGCAGTTCATTTCATGAAGTACAGTTAACCCTCGTTTTACCGGACTATTTGGAGGGAGGTGTGGTCCGGTAAATCAGATGTCCGGTAAATCGCGAAGTACCAAAATCGGCACACGAAAATAGACAAGCCGATATCTTTATAGCAGTGTGATACGCGTAGTAACGCAACGTGTTTGTTGTGGAGTGTGGTCACTGGTCAAATCGCTGGAAGTTGGTGAGGGGGAAGGCTGACTGGCGGGAGTAGAAAGATAAGCAGGTGCCTTTGTCCGCTCATTGAGATAACCAAGGGTGTTCGGCGGGGGAAGAGTAGAAGGAGAGGGACAGGAGGCGGCTTGCTATCAGCTTGGTTTCATGTTACAATGCGTGGTAACATGTGACACGTGAACTTGAGCTACAGCTTTGTATTTCACAGTAAAGTGTTCATTTACGAAATATATAACAAATAAAAAATGTCCATGTAAACTACCGCTGTTTGCATCGCGACGCAGTATCGTATACCGTGTCTGTGAGATAATAATCTAGCCGCCGACCTTGAGAATTTCTGAAGGGCAAGGAATGGAAATGCTGAGCGTGAGAAAGGCATGTGTTGTGCTAGTTTGCCCGCAGCAGATTTTATCTCTCTACACTTCCCACATTTACACTGCACGAGCGTTGTTGAACAGACATTGCCTCGTCGTGTGAAGATGCGTTAGCAAGTTTCACGTGTTTCCTGGGTCCAACAGTGCCATTTTTTTTGTTCATCATATTTCAACGCATAACTATTTAACTAGTTTTTTGCTTTACCAATGTCCGACTCTGTTTGTTTCTTTACACCATAATCATCGCACAACTTTGCTACCGAAACACCGGCCTTCTATATTTTATATTCAAATTTTTTGCTTGACTTCAAAGTTACTCTAGGGTGTATTTCTTTTCTGTCCTGTTGCAGACACTTTTTCATTTTAAAAAACGCATAATCTTTATCGCGTACATCAACAGCGTTAAAAACTCACGTAGACACGACAGTCGTTCTTGTCCGGACATGTCAAAACACTGATGAGAGATTGATTAGCTCTTTACGCGGCTATCTGTGCGCGCGCCTGATGTCGCTCACCAAAGCACAATAACCAGGTAGGTCTTGCGCTGTTGATATTACAGTTCAGTAAAAAAAAAATTCAGGTAGACAATCATTCTTGACCGGACATGGCACGTACCCCGATGCGCGATTAAAAATAGCTCTGTCTACCGTCTTACACGGCTATCTGTGCGCGCGCCTGATGTCCCTTACCAAAGCACAATAACCAGGTAGGTCTTGTGCTGCATGTGACAAGTAGACCCGACGGTGGAATAATTTTGTATCGCCAGATTTTGCCCGTTAAATACAAAGTCCGCTGAATGGAGGTTCGATAAAACGAGGGTTTACTGTACTGGTATGTCTAATCATGAACTAATTGATATAGACCCTAGTAGGAATAATGTACTGCCAGTATTGAAAACAAATTACTTGTCCATGATCAAAAAATGGCTAAAAGGAAAACAACACATTTTAGATTTTATTGCAGTCATAGCTAGAAAGCACATGGTGGTAGAAGGATACATAATGTGTTTACATAGCCATATTTTCTTATGATCTGTCAAAAAATGGAATTCTTATACTGTACAATACTGATTTTAATTGGCGACTAGGATGACTCAGAACATACTAATCAGCTGCAAGTTGATGGCATCCGACTATATGGTGCCCTGTAAAACAGGGAAAACTTGGAAAAGTCAGAGAAATATGGTTGTCGGGGAAATTTGTGAAAATTCTGGAAGTTAATATGTATTTCTATAAGTTTTGCCAAAAACATGCTTTAGTTTTACTAAGGTATAAAAAATTGTGAATAATGCTGTATTTTACTCAATGGCATTTACAGTATTTGAATTTGAGTTTGTGGTAAAATATCATTATTTCCTCGCAACTAATGTTGAACAAGCCTATTTGAACCAGCAGTTACAATTTGGCTTTAAAAAAAACGTAAACATGTAGTAATTATAAAGATTCTGGGTATTAAAATTAAACTCAGTGAGACTGCAAAACCATACACTTATACAAAACACCACTACAAACCTTAAACCTACAATAAATTAAATGTTCAGTTTAACAATGGACTGTAATAAAATTACCCTTTCAACAATATTTAATAAAATGAGATGGTGAATACAGTACATAATAATGTTCTCTTTTGCATTGCTGCATTGTTTACAAGCAAAAATTTTTTGGCAAGGAAAATTTCGGGGTGGCGATAAAATTCAGCTCAGACAATGTAGCATGAAACTTTTAAAGAAGAACTAGAGTTACAGTTACATATACAGAGATACCATTTGAAATGTCTCAAAGCCTTCATCTTACAACAAAATATATTAGTAAAGAAAAGTGTTACAAAAATATGAATCATTCCTGTATATCATAGGCTAACCCTAGGCTCCATAATATTTTAACCAAGCTTTGTGTGGTTATGAAACATAAATTCTGAGGGTTAGTGTGGTATTTTGCCGATTTTTGTATAAATGTGGTTTTTAGTGTACAGGCCTAGTAATACTGCAATTATTATGGACAAATAAATAAATATTAGTGCTAAGAGTATGGTTCGTGTGTTTGCAGAACATTTTTCAAAGAAAATCCCGAAACAACCAACGAGGATGCTCTACGAATCGGCACCAAATCCTCCCATTTACCTGTAAGTAATTACATGTATTTACTTTACTATTATAAAGGTGTCATGAATACAAGTATAATCTGGCTCTCTGGTATCATCCTCAAACTATATTTATTTTAAAAAAGTATACCTAACAAAGGTACATAATATATAACCTCCCTTGGTCCCAAAAAAAAGTTCAATCAGGCTTTGAGTGATTTACACTCTGTATGGTGGCGAAAATATTAAAAACTTCCTTTTCCAGATTTATGTGTCATTAGTGGACAGTTAAGGCAGCGATCCATAATTTTTACTGCTTTTATGATTCTTACATTTTAATCTTAAATGTCAGCAAATATCTAAATACTGTTGCACAGTTTTGTTAAAAACTAATTTTTTTCAAGACAAAATACACAATGGTTATTGTTAATTTTGCAGTTATGTAAATTTTCATAATGAATTAAATAGCCAGATTTATATAATGTTCTGTCTAGAAAAAAAATTGACTGCATAGTAAAAGATAAATTTTTACAAGAGTGTGCAGCATTTTTTTAATTCTGCACTCATTTAGGAATTTAAAAAACTATTATCGTGGAAGCAATATAAATGGTTAATTATGGTTTTAATTGTAGTCACAAGTTAGCTGAGATAACTGAAGAGGGTTTAGTAGAAGGAAAATGTTAGCTGGCCAAGGCTGTTATACATAAATAGTTTTTAATTTCTGGTGTTCAAAATTATGGTGTGTGTTATACTCGTGTAAATACAGTAGTGTTTTATTGTGGATAGCTTGTAAATAATATTCACATTATATATTTTATATTGTATCCTGCTCGCGTGTCATCATATACAGTTTTATGGAAACATAGTTTTTAGCATAGTCGAATGGCATTAAAATGATTCATGTATTTGTCTGCACTGAAATCCGAGAATGGATGTACTTTCAATAGGGTGATATAAATACCATAGGATGATGTGTTACCGTTTGTGAAAAAAAAAAAAAACATGGAGATGAATTTATCATCATCAAATTCTTAAATGTTTTAGTTTTAAGAATTTTGTTTTCGTTTCACTTCCGCAAAATGTCATAATTTCTCTTTCATTTTGTGGAAAATAAGTCACTTTTGCACAACTCTAAATTTCATTGACCTTCTTTCTGCCCCAGCTGAAGATTTGCGGCTCCCAACTAGCATACACATATCCGAGGTATCTGTGTAGGCATACGGACAGGGTGTGAAAGGGGTGCAGTTTACCCCCAGTTGTACTTTCTATTTCTTCATTCTTAAATATTTGTGTAATTTAGTGTGTGGCTCGTTAAAATTTAAGTACGTATTTCAAGAGCCAACAAAAGTTACATTATAAAGACTCTTGGAAACAAAAACTTTAAGGTAATCCTATCATTTTTTTATAACCAAGCACAAATATTTTCACTTGTAAGGTTGCTACCTAGTGCAGGTAGCGAAAATTGAGGAGGCACTACAAATGACGCCGGTTGGCACATGTGTTAATTGCGATATTGCCTCTACACATAAAGTTGACTGTAAACACACACTCAAGAGTTCCCATCGTAAAATTTTAACATGGAACTTTAATAAGTGGTGACCCCCATCATTGTTTTGAACCTGTCAGTTTAACACAGTTTAATGTAGTTGTATACCTAAATTTCAGATAAAGCTGATACAAATATATGTTGAGAAACAACCATCTAAAAAAAGTCTATTTTAGTCAAGTTTGTGGGCCTTAGTTTTTATAATTTCTTAGTGTATATTCAACGCTTTGGTTTGGAAACTCCTTAATAAGCATTAATTTGGAACTAAAAATCCAAAATTCTCTTTCCCTTTTTCGATTTTGGTTCGGGAAGTGTGTGTGTAAAATAATATATTATATACACATATACCTACAAACAGTAGAATCCTGTAGTAGCGAGCACGGTAATAGCGAGAACTCTGTTATAACGAAGCCTCTTTGAGGAACCAATAAAAAAATCACAAAACATTTTTCATTAAAAATTGTGATTTTAGCATAAGGAAAGTTCAACGACATTGTGTGAAGCAGGCATGCGACAAGTTTTGTGACTGTGTGAAACACACTTTTGTTATCTGTTGTAACTACTACACCACTGTCTGCTAGACCCCCTTGCCCTCGTTCATGTACCGTAGGCTGCCGGGACGGCTCAGGCACAATCTTCCGGCTTGAGAACTCAACCCTCTAACTCATCCCCAAGCCAATTCCTTTAATGTGTTTCTCTCAAAATAAAATAGCGGTCTTTTACATGCGATAAGATTCCGTATTTCCTTCGCAGTCGTTGTGCTTTAAGCTACAACTTGTATTTTCTGCTGTGTTTTATTGACAACGATAAAAAATTTTATTCACAACTTTTTATTACAGTTTTTACTATATTTCTGGATATTTACTTTGGATTACAACTATTACTATTGACTTACTTAGCATTTTTAACACTATTTTTTGACGAATTTTTACGAGTGGAGCATCAAAAGGAATATTGGATCTCGCTACCGAATACAATACGAGATCATCTGCCACCCGTGTGTCCACTACGGACTCAACAGGAAATGTTTAGACAGGGAGAGTGTCGCACTCCCTCCTGACTAGGCACTAGGCAGGTAGGTTCTCCATAGAGGCGCTCCGGCTAGGTGAGCATGAGAGAAGTGTGTCTGTGAGATGTCACGCTGCTGCGTGCTTGGGGAAGTGGAGCCCTGTGGTAGAATGTGTGTGAGCGGCATGGAGTAGAGGAGCAATCTCTTATTTATTTCGGGAGAGGTCGCCGTGCCACTCACCTCAAAAGATCTCCCGCAAGAGGCGACGCTTCCTCTCAGATAGAGGTTCCATCCTCTTGGGCTCCTGTTGGGCCTCGCTCTTCGTCTGTTGTACTTGAGGGTGCGGTGCTGGTTGAGACCGCGGGGGAGTCTAAATTGGACTCAATAATGGCCAGCACTGCAGACAGATTTCTTGCAGAATGCGGCTTAGGTCATCGGGGCGGCGCTTCGAAGGCAGGTTCTGCCTTCGGCATTCCGGCTAAGGAAGGATAATAATCGTGTGCGACCTGGCAGCTTCTCGGGAGCTGGTATTAGGCTGGCGGGTAAGTGCTCGAGACGAGAATTACGATTATGTCGAGCGAGAGCGGCTCGCAGTTTCTTGGGTTCAATGTTCACTAGTAGGATGTTTGCGTCAGACACTGATAACACATGGGTCATTGTATTTGTATAGATAATTTTCTGTACTCTATTTACAGTTTACATAAATTACACCGCGACACTAGTCAAGACACTTTATAGATTTACACTTGTCGGTACAAAGTTACTTGATACAGTACTGATTTTTAGGACTCGTCGTACTATTTCAAGTGAAGCCTCTTACACACACAACTTAAACGGGGTTACTTCAGACTTCTGTCGCGACTGGGGCACGCCATGGGGCGGCTGCTGGTACTGTAGGTTAACTTCCCTCTGTGCACTGTTGGGTGTTCCGAAATACTCTGTGAGTTCGCCTAGGTATAAGATGGGAGATGAGCGGTGGGATACCGACTATGACTTCTTATCCAGGCGGTAGGCTGCGTGGTTTTAAAGGTAGGGGAGGAGTGCCTAGGATCGCCCGGTGGGAAGCCGGGCCCTAGACTGCTGATTACTGGGGCGAAAGGCCCTCCTTATGTACTCTATCCTGGGGCTGGAAGCACCGTTAGTGGGTGGTGATGCGGCCGCCTGCTGCTGCAGGTGTACTACACCAACATTCACGTATATCCTTGAGAAAAACTCAAAATTCCTAACAACTGTACAAATTCCCTGTGGGCCTTGTGAAAAATATTCTTGTTGCCAGAAACAAAATAGATAACATAGTAACACTTTTAAACGTATTATTCAGACATGCTAATGAAGATCACACACTATTTAACATTATTTACATAAAGTGTTGGGTATGTACGTAACTTGGCTAACATGTCTTTGTTCACAAACACCTTCATATTTATTGTTTTCTTTTTACGGCCAGATTACATTTCATACAGCTGGATCACAAAACATATTCCTAGTGACAGTAAATATATATATAATCTCACACAAACACTGGTAAGTACGTGGCAACACTAGTAAAATATTATGTTGCACGTCTCTTGTGAATCTGGGCTGGTAGGCTTTATGTAACGGTTACAAAGTGCAGGACGAGCTTGAAAATAATTTAGTAACTACGGGGGTGCGTCAACTCCCCCTGGCAAAAAAGTGAGGCTCCGCGATTTGACTCTGAATTTATACTCTATATGTAAGAGAGAATAACATGGCGTTAGGCATGCTCCAGACATAAATGCTTTTTTGCCCAACTGTCTCCATGGCATCTTGTGGTATCTGCCCTGCTGTTGGGCTGGATCTCCTTGGCATGTTCGGCACAGGGGCTGGTGGTTTCTTGGCTCGGCCCTCAAGGCAGGGTGAGCTGTGGCGCCAACAGCATTCAGAGGAGTGCGTCTGGAGGGCACCTGGGTTATAGGCGGTGGGAGTCCGGCAGCCTGGCGGTGGGAACTCCGGTGCACAGGTACAATACTCGGTGTGCCGTGGATTTCTGGGCTTGGTCTCTGGGGGTTGGGCCTCATGATGGGCCCTGGTTCTGGTCCTTGGTCCTTGGTGGTTGTGGTCGCATAGGGGTGGTGGCCTGCCAAGTTTCCGGTGAGACGGGGCATGGTGCCGAAGTCGGACAGGCTATTCTGCATGGCTGCTGGTTCATGTCTGCTGGAGGGGAGCGAGGTCTCTGGTAAGTGGCCTTCCTTGGATGGATGTCTGGTTGGCCAGAGCGGACATCACTCATCTCCTCTTGACTATTGTGACCTTTGTTGACATGCGTGATGTGGTCCTTTGCATCAGAGAGGGTCTTCTGCCTGGGATGAGGAGGTGGCCTTTCAGTGACGAAGACGGGATCTCCCCACGAATGCTCAGAGGGTGGCAGTTGGAAGTACTACAGCTGGCATTGCGGGGCGTTGCCCTGAAGGGGGGCCTGGTGTAGGGTTTTGATGCCGGAGCGGTGTATTCTCTTGACATTCTTGGTGGTATCTTCTACACAAAATACTTGGCCTTGTCTCTGGACAATCTTACGCTGCCCTTCCCATTTGGGTGCAAGGCCCATGTGAAAGTGGTGTAGCTGGCTGGATAGCGGTCGCGTCCAGATGAGGACTTGTTGTCCTTCACGGAGTATGGCCCTTGGAGGTGCTATGTTCTTCTGTGGGTACTTCTTGCAAATATAGGTGTCTTGTCCCTGCCTTGCTTCGGAGGCCCGGTTCTGGGGATTGGCCTGGATTTCGGGGGCAGTGGGGGTTGTGATGGGTGCCTTCTTCCACTTCCACTCCCTTGGCCAAAGAAGTTTGAACCCTAGGAGGAGTTCGCTGGGTGTGGCTTGTGAAGCACCTCTGATCCTGGTTCTCAGATTGAAGAGTATGGCGGGGATAGCCTTGTCCCATTGGCAGTGGTCCCCTAGGACGTGAAACCGGAGACTTTTATTCAATTCCTGGTTTCTCCTTTCTGTGGGGTTGGCTTTAGGGTGGTAGATGGGAGTCAGCCAGGCTTCGATCTCCCATTTTGTACAGGCAGCTGTCCATTGGCGGCTGGTGAACTGTGGCCCGTTGTCTGTGAGGATGCTCTTCAGGTATCCCCACTGGGGGATATCTCTGCTTCGAGCTTGGCAATAATGGTGAGAGTGTCTGTGCTAGTGTAGGAGAATGCTTCCACCCATCTTGAGAAGAGGTTCGTCTGGACGAGGATGAATCTCTTCCCTTTGGAATTCCGGGGGTAGAGGCCCATAAAATCTAGGGCGACCTTTTCCCAGGGTACTGTAGGCCGGCGAGGCGTCCCTGTGGGTCGATGTGTTGTGCTGGGTTTTAAGGTGCCACATGCTTGACATTGTGCGATGTATGTGGGAATGTCCCTGGAGCTGCCTGACCAAGTGTATCTTCTGTGGATTTGTTTCATGGTTTCTGCTGCTCTGGGGTGTAATAGGAGATAGCCGGGGTATAGTGCCGGAGCCAATTGCAAAGGCCTAAAAACTGGCGCAGTTGCTTGGTGTTCCGGGGTGGTTTTGCTTCCAGGATCTGTTGTACTTTACTTGTTTGGAGTTGGTTGCCTTCGGAGGTTACTACATGTTCGAGGTACTCGACAGTATCCTTGCCGAAGTGGCATTTGATTAGTCTTGCTGTGAGCCTGTCCATCTGGAGACGTTCTAGTACTAGGTGGAGGTACTGTGGCGAATCCGCTAAGTAGATGATTGTATTGTCTATGTAGGCAATGCAGAATTGCCCCAGATATCCCGCCAGGACTGTACAATTCATCATACATTGGTAGTTGGCGGGCACATTCTTGAGGTCGAAGGGCATGGCCCTGAATTGGAACTACTCCCCACCTGGTGTGTTGAAGGCGGTGTAGTGGCACACGGCTGGCTTGACAGGTACCTGCCAGTATCCGCTCTACATGTCGATTGCCTTGGCCTTGCAGAGGCTCCAAAGGATGTTCGTCATGTTGATTGCAGGTAAGACGACTGGCAGGGTTACTTGGTTGAGCAGGGAATAATCCACACAAAAAGTGGTATCTCCAACTTTTTTTGACAATAACGATTTTAGAGTTGTACGGTGAGTTGGCTGGCTCGATGATCCGTTGTGTCGCATGCTGGCAACCTGCTCCCAGATTTTTCTCTGTTTTTGCTTGGAGGGGATGTTAGGCTTGTTTTATAGACTAGCCTTTGGTGTGTCAGCTGGATATCGTGCTCACAGATCAGGGGGCCCCTGGACTGGAAGGCAGTTATGTGCTGGTTAAAGATTTGGAGCAGCTGATGTTGGTCTCATTCTGGTGATTGCGACTGAATGTCTTCTTGATTTATGAATTTTCTTGGTTCCTGTCTCTGCGGTGGCTAGTTTGCTAGGCCCTATAGACCTTGAAGTCCCGGTGGAAGTGCCGAGCTGGACAGTACCAGCATTTAGGGAGCGTGGGCACTGGTTTACTCTTCTCGTATTGTAGTTCTGCTTTGACGTCAGGATCCGTGGTGTTGTTTCTACATAGCTGGAGTCTAGAGAGTTTGGCCTATCTAATTCGAGAGCCTTTGACCTCTCAGTGAGCTCTTCCAGGGTAGTTGGTCGAGAGTGCCTCAGGATTGACCACAAAGCTGGGTGCAGCATCTCCTAGGATAATGGACACGCTAGTGTCCTCTTCTATCTTTGCATGTATCCTCTCGCACATCTGGACCTTCCTTCGGATGAACACCACGGCATCTTCGTTTGGCTTCTAGGTAATGCTGTACAGGTCATGGGTGAGGCGTTCATAACCTCAGTGCTTGTGAAGCGGGCTCTGAGTCGTGTGCTTAAACTGCCGGTGCACGCATTGCACCCAGTGCCTCTGGGGAATGCAGTTGAGTTGTAGTTCCTCTTCACATTCTTGTAGAAACGAGTCGGGATTTACATGCGGCTTCCCGGCGAATTGGGGAAGCAGCAGGCGTTAAAGATTCCCTCGTTTCAGCTTCGGACTGGAAGGCGTTGTTCTGGATACCCGCTGGTTCTTGGCATCTGTTATCTTGCAGTCTCTGCATCTGAAGGAGAGTCCTTGAAAGTCGCTAGCAGTGCGGATGTGCACATTGTTTCTGTCTTTTCCTGCAGTTGGGGCAGCGGAACTCGAGGCCATTGGTGTTCTTCGTGTGTCAGGCTATCCCAGGCAGACGTAGTGGTATTAGAGTCCGCAGTGCGCACATGCGATGAGGTAGGTTCCTCTGCGAGTGCAGGTACTGATGGTGCATGGAGTTCCAGGAATACTGTTGGCTTCTTCAACTGCACTCATCTTGATTGGGTGTGGGCACCACAAAGTTTTGTCTAGGCTAACTTCGAACCTCTTCTGGATCGTCTGCTTCTCTAGGGTGGTTCTGGCAAGGTTTCCCAGATGTGGTTCTTGTTTCTTCACGCCCCACATTGGATGACACGAAATAAAAATTATTACACTTCCAAATGACTGGGCGGGTACGTTCTCCAGAGAGGCGCTCCGGCTAGATGAACATGAGAGAGGTTTCTCTGCGAGATGTCGTGCTGCTGCGTGCCTGGGGGAGTGGGGCCTCGTGGTGGAACGTGTGTGAGTTGTAAGGAGTGGAGGCGGAATCTCTTATCTCGGAAAAGGTCATCGTGCCACTCACCTCAGAAGAGTCGCAGGAGGTGACACTTCCGCTCAGATAAAGGTGCCTTCCTCTTGAGCTCTTGTCGGGCCTTGCTCTTCAACTGTTGCATGCGAGGGTGCGGTGCTAGTTGAGGCCGTGAGGGAGTCTTCATTGGACTCAATAATAGCCTGTGGGGCCGATGGATTTCTCACAGAATATGGCTGAGGTCCTTGGGGCGGCGCTTGGAAGGCCTGTTCTCAGCGATCTGCCTTCGGTATTGTCGGCTGAGGACTGGTAATAAAGTTGCGCGACCTGGCAGCTTCTCTGGAGCTGATATCTATCCAGGAACATCTGCTCGGAACCATGGACTCAGCAGTTCATAATGAAGTTCATTTTGACCGTAGTTCAAGATGTGAACCACAACGATGCAGCAAAAAAGATGATCGTGGTTCACTTTAGTATTAATCCCGAGATCATGACTGAACCTCAGCTGTGCTGTTTGAAGTATCAGTGGAGTCTGGCGGTCATTTCGGTGCAGCACCGGAAGTTCTCGGTACGTAGCATGGAGCTTGATGAACGGATTCTTCATAATGTACTCAACAGTCCACATGACAGCAAAGATCACATTTCTATAAGAAATGTCAGTCAAGTAACAATGTGGATACTTCTGCATGAAAACATGTACTCAGATAACATTCAGTGAGTGTGTGTTTTAAACATGGTGGATTTTGTACCATGAAGCATAGCAGTGTGCTGTATTCTGTCAGTTTTTAACATGTATCTTATTTACTGTTGAGACAGGATTTACACGTGTTGGTATCACCAATTTGTCATGAGTTATACCTGGGCTTATGGCAATCATCTTGATGTACATTACGATAACCACCAACATAGATTTTGTCTAAATATATGAGGTGGAATCATTAATGGTCATCTTCTAGGACCATGTTTCCTTCCTTAGCTTGTGACTGAGCAATCATACCTTCAGTCTCTGGACATCATCCATGGAATGTGGTTTATGCACAATGGTGCTCCCGCCAACTTCCGTGTCGTAGTCTACCAGTATTTGAATGATATATTTCTGTGAAGATGGATTTGTCACAGGAAATTCACGGCTTTGTCTGGGAACATGTAAAATCCTTGTTGTATGCAATGCCTGTACTGAACAGATCTCCTGATAAGAGTGTATACAATGTGGATTCCACCAAATAGATTGTTGTACTCCAGAGATTTTCAACAGCATGGAATGAAGGTTTACGCTATGCGTTTAAGCAGGGCCAAGACACTTCGAGCAGTTCCTGTAATGGTCATTGTATCACTTGTATCATTAACAATTAAGTCATGTACCATAGGATGTCCATATTCTCGTTCATTGATTTGTGGGATTGGAACTTAAACCACTGTACGCTAATATCATGGTCATTGTAGTTTGGAGTACAATGGAGGATATTATCGACTCCTGGCATTTACAATTTGTTTCCTATCTACTGTTAAATGTTCACATGGAAATCAGTGTTTATCTGACACATTCTTATGACTTTTTTAACCCCCCACACAAAAAGAGGGGTGTTATAAGTTTGACGTGTGTGTGTATCTGTGCGTCTGTCTGTTACATCATAGCTTCTAAATTATTTTAAGCTGACATGATAGAGATGGTTTTTAGTTATTATTCAAGGAAATCTGTGTAGCAGTTTAAAGATAATCATCTCTTTTCTAGTTTATTTTTGATTGAAAGTGAGCAATTTTACTGGTCTGATTGATTTTAAATTTAGCATCCTCTAAGGCTTTATTATTTTTTTATAGTATTTGCGAGTTATTGTCTGTATTGATGTTAGTAACACATCTCCAAAATGTTTTGACACCAATAATAACAGAAATTTTGAATTTTACAACACTTAAATCCTAGTTTTATAACTTGAAAAATTGGTTCAAAATGAAACCATAAAGATGTCTCTCTCCTTATCAGTACAGCACAGACACCGCCATAGGATAATGTATGCTTGCTTATAAAACTTCTATTCATGTACAGTGTCTCACTGTGTAATATAAAATTGCAAGATTTGTTATTTCTGTGTTGCAGAAAGTCTTGCCCCCTTGATAATTCTCGTGTTGTGTGTGTTCCAATGGAGTTAATAATCAAGAACCAGAAGGAGGTGTTCTTTGGCTTTGGGGAGAACAAGGCAGAAGCAAAAAGAGCTGCTGCCAAGCTGGGCTTGCGACATCTATGCACTACTTAGGTAGCATAGAAAGGGGTGGTCGTAAGTGTGTTTGTTGTAAAGTTCCATTCTAAAGCACGAATTACTGTACTACCCTATAGACTAATTTGAGCACAGGCAGTCATAGAAGTGATGTGGTTTATTCTTTATAAACTTAGGTTTATTTATAGTGCTTGAATTCAGTTATGGACACCATTAGTTGTGACGTCACACGAGAGCACTGGTTCCAAACAAATGTTTGTTTTGAAAGTTTAGCATTGAAATATAAATGTAAATATTAGTCACCAGTTGACTTAATTAATTCTTTTTGTATTTTCCATCTTTGACTTGCAAATAAATTGTACTGTTCAAACGAGAACATAAATGAAAGTTTACTTTTAGGTTAAGTAACCTCGTTGCAACTTAACATTGCACAATACTCAGAGTTATTTATGTGTATCAGTTAGACTATATTCATAACTTCTATGATTTTGCTTATATATTTCTACCCAATTTTTCTTAGGGATGTAAAATTAAATCACTGTTTAGCGCGTGCGGAGAATATAACTGTTTGGAACCAACACCGCCATGTGACGTCACACTAATGTTGTCCATTTATTGCCGTAATCATAAATAAGACCCTTTCTCCCTGTGTGCATATGACTGCTATTACAATATCATAGGCTAATTAATACAGTATGTATGTGAAGCCAATGCTTATGAAAAATTAATGACTTTATTAGCGTTCTTTGCAAGGATATCTGTTGTTTTGATTCAAAATTTGTTCCATATATTGCCATGGCAATGAAATTTGTGTTTAAGTGTATATTCACACTTTTGTGCTTGTCTATCACCAACTTCATTTGTGGGCAGCTATGAAATTTACAGTCTGAAGTTTACCTAGAACTAATACAATCAAATTTTATTTTTTTTTTATTTTAAAATAGTAATCATTTATAACAAATTTAAAAAATAAAATTTGAACAAAATGGTGACATTAACTAGTGTTTAAATACACCATACAATTCAGAAAAAGTTAAAAACAAAAAAATTTTTGTATTTATTTGTACAAGAATTTCTTCTCTTTGCTGAAACAATAGTCTACTTGAAAGGAAATATAATTTAGCCTTTAATGCCTAAAAATAGAGATGCTATTCTTATGCAAAGAAAAAAATTTTGCGGATAAATTTTGTAAACAATGGTGATGATCGCCACATGATACTTCATTTTGCTATACCACATTAAGAAGTGACAATTAATTTTGATTGGTGTAAAAATCTCTAACATAGTTAAATGCTGTGCTATATTTTAATATTGTATGCATTTTATAAGGTACTCACTCCTATCTGAAAAGACTGTTCTTAATTGTTTCTGTTTCTGATCCTCATCCTGTCGCTCTCTTCCTCCTACTACACCACCTTCATATTCACGTCATATCTATCAACTATCTCCTCACCTCAGTGTCTCCTCCTCCTCCTTTTCCTCTTCCTCCTTCACACCTCCTGATCCCACTTATCCGTAACATCTTCCACACTTGTTTCACAAACTTACTCTTCCTTGTTCAACAGTACTCTTCATCCTCTCCTTACATTCTTTAATCCTCTCTTCCTCAATCCTTTCACTTCTTCCTCCTTTCTTGTGCCTCCTTCCCCATTCTTCACCAACCATCCCCTTTCTCCCCCAACCATCCCCTTTCTCTCCCAACCATTCAACCTTCTGCCCATCGTACCCACTTTTCCCCCACTCCATTCCCCATTTCTTATCACTGCTTATCCACTTCTGTCAAATACCGTCTACCACTGTCCACACAACCCACTTTTCACTTCTTAACCTTCTATCCTTCCCGTTCCTCTTATACATACCCTGCCTCATTAATATGTTTCCCATCTTTTAAACGCTTACTCCTTCTTACTCCCCTCACTCTTACCCATTCTCTTGTTCCAGCAACCCTCCGTGTTGCAGACAAAATCCCTTTAATCCTTCCGCCAACTATACCCTGTTTAACACTACCCCCACCTTTCGTATTTCCCTTCCTCGAACACCGCAAACTCTCTGGCCTACCCCCTTGACAGCCACCCTGCTACTCTTGCCCCCTCCCCCCCTCCTACTACTCCTGATCTACTTTTCCACCTCTTTGCCCATCCCTCTCTGAGGAAGGGGAAGATGAGTATGAAGAGTGAAGAGGGGGATGTGAAGAGAAGGTGAGGGTAAGAGGATTGGACAGGAGGGAAATGTTTCCACTCTCACCCTCTTTCCCCCCTCAAACTTATGTAGTTTTTACATGTGCTAATGAGCTTTTCTCAACTTTTTTAGGTTTTCTTCCGTTCCAGAGCATGGTTGATTCTGGTCTTCAGTGTTCCTTGCAAATTTTCACATGAGGATATTAGTTTTCTTTACCACAAATACAATAAATGCAGGGGTTGTACATGTGATTAAAAAATTTAATGTATTTGTGTGTGTGTGTTTGTATAGAATGAGCTGTGCTATGAAATATTTTACAGATTTTTAAATATATTGTTATTTTATAGAACTGGAATGTATATTTTCTATCCTCATTTAGTATTGTACCTCCCCTCCAATACATTTCTTTACTTTATCTTTAATTTTTACCCCATGAGAGTTTGTTCTCCTATTGTTAAGTACAGTATTAAGTTATAACAGCTAACTGTGTTGGCTCACTGATCCAGCATGCCCGCTTGGAGCCTAGGGGTGCTCCACGGACTGACATGCTGCAACATTTCACACAAATACAGTTTGAGACTGAGGGTAAGAAACTACGCAGGCGATGAGTTCGGCAAAATCATGATTTATATTATTCTCTTTTAAAGTTTATTTTCAGGGTAGCATTACTCCCACAATTTTCACTTAAGGGACAAATTGAAAACACATTTTCGACATGGCATTTTTGCTAGCAATCAACACATGAAATCACCTCACTGTGTTCTGACTCATACTGTATAAAGCAGAATTGAACCTGGCAGAAATACCAGCTAGCTAACACAGTTCTTGGAACTCTATTGTGCCTGCAATTCTTGTACATTGTGATCTTTCTGGAACCTAACCGCAATGTATATATGTAGAATTCGCCAAAAGTAACAGAAGACCAAGCAGAAGGTGCACGCTTCTTCCAAAAGCTATACACACACACAGTAATAAAGATTCTGAAGGTACATTTTAGACTCTCTTGAACAAAGAACCGTATGTTGACACGAAATACATTATTCTTTCAATTATATATGATTATCTGTTGCTGTTGCTTGTATAAAATTATGCCTACAATGTTCACGGCAGTGCAGTGTTAAAATAATGTAGGCCAATGTATTAGTAAAAGTATAATACAAACTTTGCGAGATGATTTCTAGTAAAAAAATGGTAAGATAAAGTTATGTACTTTCCATGCACCAGCTCCGAGTCTCTGGTGGGTATGCATTTTTCATCCATGAGGATATAAATAATACAATGAAGGCGATAGCAAGCAACCGCAAAGGGCTAGCCATAGATATGTCTTAAGTTAGAACGTGTTTGCTACTGTGTTGCTGTAGTGTACATGAAGTTTAGAAAAATTCACACACACCAGGGTCTAGGAGCTGGTGTGCAGACAGTATGTAAGCAAATTTAGTTAGCACAATTATTAAGGGAGAAATTTGTTGAAAATTTACTCTGAAAACCAATATAAGTAAGAAATAAATAAGTAATTAATTTCCAAGTGTCGTGTAGCACATTCTGTGCCACAAACAGGCCTTACCAGAAGATGTTACAAAGTGTAAATTAAGCAAGAGATTGCTCTATTTGCAAATTACTAATTAACTTCAACACAAAATCAAGATATTCAAATCAAGGGGTGGATTCAGTGAACAAAAAGGCACAGCGCAACTTGACATTCACAATTTAATACACTGTAATTTATAATATCTGATTCATTTGACACATTAACAACTTATCAAAATTGTAGATTTTGACACAAAACAGGACATAACATAAGTCTCGTATATTTGCCCAACAAGGTATTACGTTTGTAAATTACAACAGCAAGCAAATTCTATATTACACATTGCAAATTAAGAAATGGATTCTATCCCACAGCTCCACAGAAAAAATTTTAACGACTTATTTATCACAGAGTTGTAAATTATCGTAAGTAATTTTATGTTACTTTTTAAAGCAAATAACAAATGGCACGCTCTAGTTAGCGGCAGCTTGACAGCAAAGTAAAGTGTTTAATATTGAAGGAAGTATCGCAAAAGCACAGTAATTTCCGAATCAGGACGATTAGATTCGGTCCACAAACAAATATGTCGACTCCATACCTGAATGCCCACCTTAAGGCACCCGCAGCAGTCGAAAACGGCCCTTCTTTTAGGCCCAGTAGACAGCCAAAAACACGCACAAATAGGGCCAATCCATGCCCAAAGTCTTGCAGCTTAATTATGTTGAAATCTGAATTACTTCAGCCGCAAGCGCTCATAACAATTGAATAACAAGTAATTCACCACAGACGTACGATAGGAACAACTATAACGCCTAAACACGCTTCAAAACTCGTTTAATAGTAGACAAATGGTAGTTGACACAGTTCGAAACATAACAGGTAATACTTCATTCACCAAGAAAGAATTAGTCGACTGACACTAGTCTGTAGCCACTCGTGCCTAGTAACAAAACCCACAAGTTGAAACAGTGGCAACCCGTAACATCCACAGTCAAAAACCAATGCAACACGCAACTCTAATGCAACAAGCATTTTTTCTCGTGCAGCAATCAACACAAATGCTGACAATACAAATACGTTTATCCAGCTACGGAATCCACACATTTCTGTGCAAACGAAACTTGCGTTCGCCGACTCTGCAATACAGAGTCATTTCACTTGCTTGCGTCTAACATTGGCGCGAATCCCACTGCGCTAGACGTGCAGGGTAGCAAGTATGATAGCTGAATGTGAGCAGTATATGTGTCTAGAAGACCTTTAAGGTGAAGAGCATGAGATATTGGTTTGGTCCTTCTAGAGTAGTTGGTAATAAGATTTTATCCTAGACTCAGCGAGTGACTACTGAGTGAGCCAACAAAGACAACTCTACTTGCTAGCGCAGGGTGTCATCTTTACATTAAATAGAGAGCAAGGCATATATCACTTGCCTTGTTTTAGATATCAAGGGTTGGTACACATTAGGTTAATCTCATGAGAGGAGAAAACAAGGTAATTAAGTTTCATTGGATATTTATATTCATGAACACAGGTTACAGCACTTGTCACAGCATGATGAATACATTAGCTTTGGTGCATGGTCCACAATCAGGGTTTGAGTCAATCACAGATTGATGACATACATTTTCACACTGGGGTCTCAATATGAGATACGACAATAATGATACGACAACTTGGAAATACAATACTAAGCCCACGGGACGTATTATGATGCATACAATTCGACATGACGCTCCGGGCCATTCAAATACTGGGCAAAGATTAAGGCCTAATTCTTGACCAAAACTGTGTGGTGATAATCTCTTTGATCCAGAGAAGTTTACATTATTCAATAGCCTCTTGACGTTAGGCGCGGCGACCGTTGGCAATACTTGTCTTAACAAATATACTTGGTTACTGGTAATTGTACGGAGAGTTCTCTGATCCCAAGGAAAGTTTACTACGTTCTGTAACTTACAATAACTTTACGAGGCAGCGAAGTACGTACTAACACTTTATAACTGGCATTACTTAGGGCGTATTCCCTTTTACTCATGCGCAGTCACGGATTTGACAGTGTCCCTTCCTTCCCAGGCTCTCAGCAGGTTTGGTAGTAAGGGTAAAGTGTAGGAGGGTGAGGGTCTCCATTTTCAAGAAGTCGCCTTGGATAGGTAGGGGGGCGGCCGAAGCCGGGATGCTAAGAAACAGGAGCTCAGAGAAGCTGCCAACGAACTCTCGCGGGCTTGCTAGACTGACCCGGCCCGAAGGCCGAGCCGCTGAGTACTTAGGCCCAGCGCCCGCCTTATATACCCCTTAGGAGAGCTGAAAGTACCGTTAGGCTGCATCTACAGGTGTGCCACACTCGCACAAGGGAAATACTCGCTCGTAGCACAAAGCTACTCCGCTATACAAATAAACTTCCCGACTTGAATTATAAATGTGCGTATTGCCGTTTAACACTAATTAATACACAAACACATTTACATGATCATAAAACACATTTCTAAGCAATAACAAACAGTACAATTTATATTTACATGCGTATTTCCCGTGATCGCTGTTTAATGCACTTTTACAGAGTCCGTGCACGCGATTGGCACCACTGGTAAGGCACTCGGCCGTATTTGTAAACAAACACTTGTGCAGGTTAACAAATGTTATGAAGGCAGTTAAACTTGGAAATTAAACATTGGATTGAAATAAAATGGTAACACGGCAATCTGCAAAGGTGCTGGTGAATACTAGTGACTTTAGGCGTAATCGGTAAAGTGTTAAGAATCGCGGGCGAGCGTTAACGTAATTTATTAAGTGGACGTGATGGCATGGCGTCAGCATCACATCGCGTCGCACCTGTTTCTCATCTAGCAGACTACCTCGCACCACAGTTGAACATCAAATACCCCTGGCCAGCCCAGAACTACTTCCGAATTGCGCCACGAGCCCCCAGAGTACCGCACAAACGGCGAGCTGTGCACGCAACTAAGCTACCATCTGATTGCCCTGACTCATAGCACATTCTATCGCTACCAAACACAGCAGACCAGCTGCAAATCCCAGGCCTAAATATAGGCCCATACTATCAATGAAATGAATATTTCTGGCATCGCAGAAATGTTCATTTCAGTGGTTTAGTGTAAAAACATTGTCAATCTGTGAAAATGTGATTTTGAATGCCTTACATCTTGATCAGGTAATGGGATTGCCCAAACTTTCTGTGTAAAGTGCATGTTGTCTACCTTTTATGTTGCACATTTTTTACATCCATTTTATCAAAAACTGTTCACTTGAAGGTGTTGCAGCAAGGGGGACCTTCTGTTGCAAACCATGTCATTTAAATAGCTAAAAATGCAATGGTTATAATTTGTATGCTAAAAAAAAAAGGCTTGGCTAACCCCATTATAGCTCCAACCCCATCATAGCTCCAAATGCACTTTTAATACAGTTGATGCGTGTACACTCTGTGTAACATAAAATGTAAACCTAGACTTTACAACTGGAGCTTAATTATTATTGAACATAGCTAAAACTAAAAAAGGCAACTCAGTTAACAGCCTCTCACTTGGCAAATAGGTACCTTCCAGGATTTAGTTACGAAGGTCTTCTAACAAGACCCCTCACATAGGTAAAGAACTAAATAATTATTTCTGAACTTCTACTTGGGTAAGAGTAACTTACTATGTTCTGTTTCCCTTAAGCCGAGAAATTACATTCTTCACACAATTTAGAAAACTTACAGGTAAGGGTATCAGTATTGCAGATAATGAAGTGAGATTTTACAAAATAATAAAAATGAATTTAAGTAATACAAACACATGGGACTACTGTAACTGAGAACATAGCAAAACAAATTGTGTTCTATAGATTTATAGAGCGAGCAGAACTTTAAGAGGTCAAGCAAAACTTAGAGATGAACTTGCAATTTATGTTACACCATTAAGACATCTATATTATCTGTATGGTCTAAAGTCGCTACTGTAAATATACTGTTCACAGGTAACAAGTGAATTGAGTATATTTTCCCTGTTATTTTGTTTCTATGTGGATTTCCGTACTTGTTCACAAATATGGCTGCATTGATAATACAGTTCTGCTTAAAAAAAATAATGAAGGCTTAAAATATAGGATGTTAATGAAAGTATGTTGCAAACTGTGCAAGAAGATTCCTAGTAAAAAATTAGGTATAAAGTAATATAGAAGTACAAGTTTTTTTGGATGGCCAAATCTTAAGGAAGAAATTCACGATAGAAAATTTACTCTGAAAAACCAATACTTGCTAAAATAAACAAGAGGAAGGTGATATAAATACATCATGTGTCGCCTACCTGTAAGGATCCACATTTTCTATGTATATTTTCTCAAAAACAGTTTACTTACAGGTGTTGTGGCAAGGTGTCCTTTGTTAATTTAACCTTCCTGCTTTAAACTGTGTCATTTAATAGCCAAAAAAGGCAATGGTTAAAAATTGTTTGCCAAAAAAGTCCTGACAAACCCCATTGTCTGCTGAAGGTGAAAGGTATTTGAAACTGTTTCTTTACAGATGTCAGATATTATTTAACCACACCCAAAAATGCATTATTTCTCCTTAGAAACAAATGTTGGTTTTCAGTGTCAATTTTCAATTACTACTGTAATAAAATATATGCCAACCAAAAACTTCTATCATATAACTTTTAACTGATTTTAATAATTTACAACAATGAATCTTTCATTGCCACTGATAAGTTTTTTACAGTTTTGCAATAAATCAAAGACTTAATCATACAACACAGCCAATTCACCTTGAGTGGTGTTAATAGGTGTACATCGATGGCCCAGTTCAAAAAGGAAACAACTCAAAATTTTGCATTTTTTTAGTTTAGCTCACTAACATAAGTGAAATATACTCGATTGAAAGAAAAACAACACGTAAATTCACTTGTTTTATTAACATGGCATTTAATTCTGATTGCCAATTAAGAGCTAGATATTGTATTTCTTTTGTTTTAAAATGTGATAATTTCAGCAAAGGCGGACTGTAAACATTTTAAACCACTTAAATAGTTGTGTCTATACTTTTGCTTCACATAAACATCAACCAAATATGTTAATTAACAGGTTTTTCGGCAAAATGGAAATCTTTCTATATTCATTTTACTCAAAACTAGGAATTTTTAGTTACGTACGTATTTCCCGTTTGAACTATGCCATCGATATAGACCATTGATCCACTATATTCACAAAATTATCAGAGCGGAGAGAACCTAAACTATCCTGGATTAGACATTGTTATAAGTTTAATTGGCAATGTTTTTATTCATAATATAGATTTTTATGTATATGATGCAACTTAAAATTTCATATAAATGACTGCAAGTAAGAAACTTGTTTTTCAATGTGAAACAGCTGGGCAGGATTCTGTCTGTTTTACCCAGCTCATAGTGCGAGCTGGAGAGAAGTTGTAGCTCTCAGATGACTCGAGATACATTTGCACCCCTCAATGACTCATAAATGACGAAATTATATCACTCAGTTTACTTCTAAAGTGAGATTTTTAACTTTGGTGACATCAGAAAAATAGCACAAACTTTTATGTCTATGTCTGAATCAGCAAATATAATTTTTAATACGAACTTTCTTACTTTGTAAATAATGTATTAATAACTACAATTTACCTAGTTTTACATATGTGCTTGTGATTCATTGTTATCAAACCATGAAAACATTTAACTGTGTGGCAAAAAAAATTGATATTGTATAAATAAGTTTTATACAAAAAATACATTACTGTCTACACCCACATTTAAAATACACTGTCAGAATTCTCCGGAGTATCCTACTTGTGCTAATGCTACATGATGCCCAAAGCAGTGATGACAATTTCTTTTTCTTTTCTTTAAAGGCAGTCATGCTATCAGCAACTTGAAGTTAGGAATTGTTTTTAATACACATATCCTAACGTTAACTTCCACAGTGCAAAACTTTTCTTGACGAGGCTGACTGCTCTGTTGTACATTGTCTAGTCCGAGTTCAGTCATATAAAACCATTTTCTGCATAATTTTTAGACTGTAAAAAGGAAAAAACAACTCAAGTGGGTAATTGTATATTTTGAACAACAGAACTAATAAATTCTGATACTGTGTGCTTGTGTGTGGATGTGCAGTGTGTGTGCGCACTCAGATGTTGCACCTCCATAAACATGTTTGCTAATATCACTTTGCTTCATCAAGAAAAAGTGGAGATGCCCACATACTGGTTGCATAAAATTTTGTAATGACAAGCTTTCAGCTGTATGTGCAGATTATTTACTAATCAAACATCAAAATTGACAAAAAATTTGTCTTGTCAGTTGGACCATTTCTGAGCTACCCAAGTGGACATAATTCAAAACATAAGATAGTGCCCTGATAGGTAGGCAAGACAAACACATTGATCTCTGTGAATTAAAAATATGCTGGGTCAGAAGGAATGCCCAGTGCTGTATTTTAAATGTACAAATCATGTGCTGTTCTAGGTAACCAACTGCTTATCTGTAAATTTCGTTGCCATGTTACCTACCGTGAGTTTTCTGATAAGAAAATGTGCTGAAGCAAAGAATATAAACAATAAAATAATGTAAGGAATATTGAACGTACTTAATATTAATTAAAGAATGTTCAAGTATTCTTTGTTATGCAACAATGTACATACCATGCCACAAGTGTATGTAGTTTGAAATTATTATCCCCTTCATAAATAATGTAGTTAATTGCATAAGCTGGAAAATTTCAATTGAAAGCCTTAACTTTTTTTAAATACAAACTACTGTATGACTGTTTCTTTCCTCCTCCTTTTGTGAAAAAATCCGTAAGATAAATGTGCAGTGATGCTGTCGATGTTTTGAATGACGGAATGAATTGTGATGAACTGACAGTCACATGGACTTTTGGAGATGTGCGAAAGCAGATAGGACACTGTGTTGTAACCAACGTTGTTCCATGCAGTTATCGGTGGATGTATTGCAGTTCACAAACACACACTTTGTGCTGTTTAGGGCTGCAGAATGAACATTCGTGATTCTCTTACTTTCGTGTAGCTGCCAGGGTGTCGTAAAATTGCTACCCTAGGCTGAATTCCCTCGCCTTTGTTCAGACTCTGTGGCGACACACATGCCACTTCTTCCTACACCACCATCCTTGAATTGTGACATGGAAAGAAACTTTACAATGGAACAGCACCAGAATGATGGAGCCAGGGGAAACTGGAATTACACGAGAAAACCAGCCAAACAGTGGCATTGTCTGGCACAATTCCCACATACAAAAATCCGGGCATCATCCATCAAGGAATGAACCCTGATTGCAGTGTTGGAAGGCAGCTCAATCATTGCTGCCCCTTTGAATTGAGATGAGTAATAGTATTGGTGATGGTACTGTAGCTCAAAATGAAACATTTAAGCCATGGTAGTTGGTACATGTCAGGGGGTTGTTCTGTTACCCGATATTAGTGTGCAGGTGGCAGCTGCTATATCAGCTTACACTGCTTTCCGATTTTCACGGCGCCACGGGGGGTCTCTTAGCTCTGCTGCCATTGTATCCTCTTTCACCGCTCAGCCAGATAGTTGTGACTCGCAACACTGCCCCCTCTTTAAGTCTGTTCGTCCTGAGCAGAAACAATAGACTCTGGTCCATCGTAGAGGCCCAGCCTGTCAATATGCACAACCTTAGGTTTTCTTGTCCGAGAGCCCTTGCAAACAATCCGGAAGACGTCGTCATTTATCTTCTTGTCAATCTGGTAAGGGCCTTCCCAGCATTTCTGTAGTTTCGGACTGTATCTGTTTCGCTACTGTAGGAAAAACTCTGTGCATTTGTGATCGGTTAAATGAACATTTCAAATTGTACTGGCGCTACAAAACACACAAGAATGTTTTATATATTTTACAAAAATTCTTCACAGAAAACTGGGTGTGCGCGTACACTTGTGCACTTATATGCCGGCCGCTACTGAGTACTCCAAATCTCTACTAAAGCATCGGCCACAGTGCGGCCACTTGGTGAAGTAGTCTTGCGCCACAACAGGTACCAATTCTTCCTCTCAGTCACTGGCAAGGGACCCAAAGTATATACTGCCGTCCTCTCAGATGGGGCTCCAACAATGTACTTCTGAAGATGACCAAGTCCTCTTGTTCTTGGGCCTTTTCTTGCTGTACATGCCATCACATGTTCTGCACCACCTCTCGACATCATCCCTACAGTGTAGCCAATAGTATTGCAATCTAACTTCGATTAGACGTTTATTAATTCCAAAATGTCCTCCAACTGCGGAAATGTGAAGTTCCTTCAGCACTTTTGAAACTCTAATTTCTGGGAGTACCAGCTGTAGGCGTGTTTCTTTGCCATCTGCATTTTACCAGTTCTGGTACATCACACCATTTCTCAGAGATAGAGAATCACATTGTGCCCAGTATGCCTTTGTTGTAGTACTTTGATAAGATAACTCAACCCACTGTGGGCACTGGCCTTTTTCCTTCCATTCTAGTATTGGCCCAAGAGCAGGGTCCTTTCTCTGATCCTTGCCAATATTTTCATCACTCCAGGGAGAAGGTTCATTGTCACTTGTGAACTCTTGGATTCTTGTTCTTTGAGCAGTTGTTGTCTTCCTAGTTTTCCCTTCTTGGCGATTACAGTGAAAGCACATTGGCTCGCATGGCTTTCTGTACAGTGCATCAGCGTTGTTGTGTAAGCGACCAGGTCTGTGCTGTATTTCAAAATCATACTCTTGGAGGTGCTGCATCCACCTAGCTATCTATCCTTCTGGGTTTTTGAAGTTCGGTAACCAACATAACGATGCATGATCTGTTTGTAGAGTAAAATTTCTTCCATATAAGTAATGGTGAAAATGTGAAATAGACTTGACCCTTGCCAAGAACTCCCTGCGAGTTACACAGTAATTTCTTTCGGGCTTATGTAATACTTTGTTGAAATACTCTAATGGCCTCTTTTTCCTATCCTGGATCTGTGACAATACACATCACTCGCTTTTGTATTTTAAATGAACTCGCCATCACTGCTAGGATAACCTAGGACAGGAGGTGAAACCAAATTTTTTTTTAATTTTCTGAATGAGGATTCACATTCGGGGTCCAGAAAAATTTTCTTTTAGTCTCAGTCAGCTCGTGTAATGCATTTGCTATTGTGGCAAACCCACGCACAAAACGCCGATAATGAGCACACAGCCCAAGGAAACTTCTTGTGTCCTATCAGTTGGCCGTGGTCAGTCTCTAATTGTTTTTGTCTTCTCTGGATCTATTTCTATCCCTTCAGCCGACATTACACGTCCCAGAAATTTTACTTTCCTTTGGAACAGATTACACTTTTTGGGAACTAGCGTAAAATTATCTGCTGTTATCTTCTGAAGCACTGAATCAAGAAGTGTCAGGTGTTCATTGAATGTCTTTCCTGTAACCACAATATCATCTAAATAAACCTGACAAATATCCTAATGTAGTAGGCTACTCTTTCCATAAGCCGTTCAAATGTTGCTGAAGCATTGCACAGTCCAAAAGGCATGACCTTGAATTGCCAAGTTCCTTTCCCTTGTACAGAAAATGCAGTCTTCTATATTTCCTTTGGGGCCACTTCACATTGCCAGTAACCGCTTGTCATGTTCAAGGTTGAGAACCATTGGGATCCAGCCAGGTTACGCAGAGTGTCATCTATCCGAGGAAGAGGGTACGAGTCTTTCCTGGTCACATCATTCAGCCACCGGTAATCCATACAAAATCTTTTTGAGCCATATTTCTTCTTAACCAACACAACCGGAGATTACCATGGGCTGTTCGATGGTTCTATCACATCTAGACCTTTTATTTCCTTCAGATTGTCATCAACCACCGTTAAGCTATAGCAAGAAGTATTGTGCCTTTTTTAATGTATTTTACAATATTGTGATGGCTATTTTGTATCTACCAGGACAATAAATAGCATTTTGCTGCAGAAGTGTCAGAACTCGTTTCGTACGAAATTTGTCGGGCATTCTTACATTAAATTTTACGGACGAGATTCATCATGAAATACAGCTTGCATCGTCGAATGTGAAAATTTATAGTTTTATATTTGTTCAAAATACTGTCATATTTGTGGACGTTATTGCCGATTACATAACCATACACAATAATATCTACCAAATGGCATGTCAAAGTCAAAATTTCCATGGTTTAGGGAATCATACACCCAATGAAAATCTTACAGAATGTCTGAAACTAAATAATTTACATCGAAATTAGATGTCACGAGCTACATGCTGTAAAAAGTATGTCAGTATTTTAAAGAAAAAAATAGGCTGGAAATCACGGATTTTATGTCGAAAATTTGTGACATCTTTGGTGCAATAAGGAACAAAAACTATTTTGTCTATTATCAAATAATTTATTTTAGTAAATAACGACATTCCTCGTGATTAAAACGATACAAAGTTTGTTGGCCATAAGAAGTGCAAATCCCCTTTTACGCGTGACAAACAAAGTTTGTTGGATGAATGGGAAAAATGAGGATGGGGGAGTTATGTTTTATATTCCATTACGTTCGTTAAGCTAATGTTGCAGGTTAGCTGCGTGTTGCTGAAAATTATTTGTTAGTACATTCACAGTAGTTGTTGACTATACAGTATGTCACTAGTACTAAAGCGAGAGAGAGTGAAAAAATGTCGCGTGTATGAAATAAATAATACTACAAAGTCTACCTTTTGTATAAATTTGATGTATTTATTTAAAATAAGAAAACAATGTTTTTTATCTTCTTACGAGTTGCACCTTTCACCCGCCCTCTCCTAGCTGCCGCCCTGGGAAATTGCCTAGTTAAAACTCAGGTCTTATGGCGAAGACATTGTAGTGCTTTAGCGACGTATGTTCAAAATATAAGTTATCAACAATTCGCATCCATTGCGAGAAATTTTCAAACTACTAACAAAGTACTGATTTGCTTATTCTGTCAAAGAAGGCTGTCTAGCACGCTTTTAAAACGTAATATTGATTACGAAGTGTATTAACAGGAATGTATCATTAGTGCCAATGAGAAAGGCAACCCCTTATGGCTTGTACCAAGTTGTATCACCGTCTGTAATTATCTTACCTTACGGCAGGCGGAAGTGTCCTTCGAATCTAAAAACTACGAACCTTTTTTAATCCTGTACAAACGTTACCAAAGCAGGAATGCTCAGTGTAACACTCTGAAAATTAATTCTTCTGTAGTAATTAGGACATTCCACCATGTAAAACACTGTGAAAAGTTGATAAATATAATATACTACATCCCCCGCGGCTTCGCTTTCAAGTATTATTCATAATCATAACTGATAATATTTACTTTAATTGAAAAACCTCTTTGTACACCCAGATAGGTCGTTTCAGTTATCAAGTGTTAAGCTGCTATTTGAGCTAACTTTGCAGCAGGATAAGTAGCTATAGCTATCCACGCGAAAACCAGTCTTAAGTTTGCCCCTGCCAGTAACAGCGACTTCGCCTGCGCCTTATTTATAGCCCTGCTAAGATGACGTTGTGGGATATTTATAAGACTCTTAAATGTAAGAGGTTAATCGAATGAAAAACGTCTGATTTATCCTATGCTCAAACATTGGTGACGGTGCCCTCAATTACGTATTTCCAAAATATTCACTTGAAAAAACGGTTGGTGGGAAAAAATTTCGTGAAAACGTATTTAATGTCCCAGCCCTGAGATTAGTAAAATGATATGTTGTCGAGGAACCTAAGTAGAAAGTGAACTGCCTAATCCATTTTACCCCATTTAAACAACATGCAAACTGTACTAATTCGATGCCTTGCAGTTTTTGTGTGCCAAAATTAAATGTTTGCGCGCAGCTTAAACGGAATTCTAGCCCAGAACCTCCCGGAATGTAGGCCTGAGCTACTAACAACTGCGTCACGCAACGTCGAAATAATTAATGAATAGTTCATGAAAACAAATTTAATTGTAAATATAAAACATTCATGTCCTGGGCTATTGCGGCTGTACAACACCACGTCTCGATAGAACTGTAGAGTGAAACTCGTGCATAATTTATTTCTCGCTCGTTGTACTTGCTTTTCGGATCATCTGTCTTGAAAGTTTACAAACTTACTTTTATTCTTGATAATAAAGTTATCTTATAAATTTTTAAAAATACGTACAATATTTTTAATACTTACATTAGCATCACTCTGACTCTACTGGTTAGATAGATCCTAGTTTGATGGAAAACAAATTTTGTGCTTTTTCGCCCTTTTGGGTGTCGAATTTCGAAATATACAAATGTCCAAGATGTGAAATTAAAATAAGTACCCAACTGAAGTGCAAATCACGACGGTAGTCCGTTCAGTCAAATCGAAATCGATCATTCATTAATTAAAAAAAAAAAAAAAAAAAAAAAAAAAAAAAAAAAAAAAAAAAAAAAAAAAAAAAAACAACAACAACAACAACAACAACAACATTGCGCAGTACTAGAGTTCGAATTTCGAAAAATCTTACAACTGTTTTGCGATCATTTCTATAACTATCCTTCTGAAGTAAAAATTAACTGTATATCTCGACGGGTTCGACAGATATCGAGGATTTATCTAAAACACATTACAGGTCTTTTCACCTCCTAAGAGAGTAAATTTCGAAAAACCTTTTAATCATGTTTTAGAATACTTTATTGGTGTCTCGTGGACGTGAAAAACAAAATAGCTCGCTAGACTCAAGATATATTGACGATTAATTGAAAACACATTTCTTCCGTTAGCTGGCGAATTTCGAAAATTCGTGAAATTACTTTTCAGGTATTTGAGTAAGCATTATTCTTAAACAAAAAATCACGTCACATTATAAATAATCAATATATGGTCAATATATATCTATTGTTAATCGAAAACATATTATATCCTTTATTTACCTCTTTGGGGCCGAACTCGGAAAATATATTTTAACGGTATTTAGATATTTACGTAAGCATCAATCTAAAGCAAAGAGCGCTTCGATATCTCGTTTGGTTCTATTGATATAAAGGAATAATCGAAAACGTATTTCACTTAATAGTCTAATTTCGGAATGTCTTCGAGGCCTATGTTAGTCATTTGTATACGTAACAAATTAAAATAAATCTCACCCCTTTTCACCGTCGAAATTCGAAAATTCCTTTCTACTGTTCGCCTACAATCTGACAGGAAACCACACAAAAAATTTCACGATTCTAGTTCCAGCGGTTTTTCGGCTGCAGTTTGATATGTCGTCAATTTGTCAGGGTTCTCTTATACCAGCTGACTGGATGCAGACATGTAATTAGTGATCCGACACCACTAATTGCAAATGACGGTGTCTGGTGCGCCGGGAAAGTGTTCTGTAATCACCCGTGGAGCGAGCTTCTTGTTTTACTAACGAGGAAGCTGCTAGCTGGGGTCGAGATGCCACAACGGCGAGTTGAAAGGAAAGAGAAGCGGTCGAAAGTTTGCAGGGAGAGAGTGGCTGTTGCGATTGAGGAACGCATCGGCGGCCAAAGTGTGATTCAGCAGTATGAGGATGGATGTGCCTTTCTTTCGCGTACGTCAATTGCCCTCGTCGACCACCGTTGTGTTCGACATACATAGCTGGGTGAATGTTATCCCTAGTCGAGGGTCCGGCAGTCTAAATACCTCAGCACGACTTTCTTGTTCAAGCTCCGTGAAACTGAGCACATACGTCTTGAGCTTTCAAAGTACTATGAACTGTCTAACTAACGCATCGTAGTATTCTGCGTTAACATTCAAGGACAAATTGTAGGCATGAACGGCATGACAAACAGTTTGTACTGAGTTGACCCCTTTATTACCGAAAGCGCCACTAATTATGTTGTTTTAACATTGCAATATACGTATCTGTGGTTCACAAAAAGTGACCACTTTCGATGACTATAATTTCTAGTATAATAATTTTAAAAAATATTTTATTTATTGTGACTTCAAATGATAATTTTTGTGCGAAAGGAATAAAGTTACTAGGGTTTCAAAGGTAATAATTTATGCGTCATACTGTTAGTCCCTCTAGTGACTCATTGATGCAATATTAACATCAATGTACCAGTAGCTGCCAATAGCGGCAGCCAGTCATATGCAATTGAATTTTCAACACCAGTGTTCAGACCTGTTCCTCTATGACCGTGATGAGAACCGTTAATGTGACAAAATTGTGCGTCAGGGTATCAGGTGGATGGAGAGGGGGGAGGGTGTTACAGTGGTGTGGCCAGACCACTCGCCTCCCACTAGGGCGATGTGGAGTCGGTTCCCGGTGAAGTTACTTTTCGCATGTGGGGGAATATGGCGGACGTTCTCTTGGGACACTCCACCGCTTTCCCCACTCTGGCATTCCGTCACCGCTCCATACTCACCTCATGTCATCTTCACTAGCGCTCAAGACCTGGCTCTATAGTGCCCGTCATAATTCAATGAATTACAAATTTCATTTAATTTGTCTTATAAACTGTGACAAATATATTAAAATATTCCGAACAAAATTCAGGAGTCGCATGACGTTTCTAAGATTCAATAGGACTTATTTGAGAATTTTTAGTGTGCATTACTTATTTTGCTGAGATTTTTAGAATAACCTTATTATTCTTTCTCCCTCCTAGTCACGCTCTTCCATTCGATCCCTCCCTCTCCCCCTCGCTATGTGTCGCACGTGTACACCCGTACGTAAACAGCCTGGCTATAAACTTGTTACCTGATATCTCCCGTTAAAGAGAAACGTCAAAACTACAACACTTACGTGACGCGTTTTCACTAACACTCTGCAATTCCATCACGTCTCTCACATTCCTTTCATTTGTTAGACTGGGCTGCATGAATAACCCCTTTCCTGTCGTCAGCGTTACAGAAGGTATGCAGTTCCGCGCGTGGTTACCCGAGATACGCCTCTGGACAGACACGTATTTTTCAGCTGTTTCACAACGTGATCCGCGTAGAAATGTTCATGTACAGTATTCCTACTTCTTCATCCCGCGGGCGTTCACCTCCGTGTCTCCTACATTAGGCTGCGGATGGTCGTTACTCGTACTGAACTTCCCGTCTGGCTTTACCCTACCTGCATATTATCTTCCAAATTAATTTCCTCCCCCTCCCCCTACCTCTTCCCTGCCGCAGACATTGCAGAGCACCCACCTCCTTGTTTGCAGCATCCACTTTCGTTTCCTTGACAACGGTGTCTTCATTTACGATTTCTTACCAGGAAACTTCGTAACAACGACTAGCATGCATGGCATGCATGCTACCGGAATTCCACTAGCTGTTTACTGTCGTAGTTAATATACTTCGATATTGCTTTCTAAATTCTACAATTCCGCCACAATTTCCAGGTAGGATTTTACCTAGAAATATTTTTCGATGTTTTTTTACTGCCGTCTTGCAGACAAATATTAGTTCTTCACTGTAAAAAAGAGAATGGTTGCAGGTACCATACTTTTGTTAAAATAAGGACAAAATAGTTTGGTTGTTGGTATTACTCACGACAGTTCTTTCAACAATATTTTTGTAGAAGAAACAAATCGCCTTGTTGCTTTTACAAACCAGATGGTAACTTCTACAAAACAGATTGTTGAAGGAACTGTCCAGAGTAGTACTGACAGCCAAATTGTTTTGTTGTCCCTATTTTAACACAAGTATGGTACCTGCAACTATACTCTTTTTCAGTGATAGTGTTCTTAGAAGTTGAGACAATGGCACATTTCATTTCTGTTACTTTTGTAAAAGTGTATATGGAATGCTATCCAAAATGTTAAAAGACGCAAAAAAATTGTCCATGCCTTCGCCACGCCAACTGCTAACGTTTCCAAATTTCACAAAGTTCCGGTGCTCCGATTCTGGCAAGAGGATGGATATTTGAGCCGATTCAGACATCCATATGGATTGTGTACATTTAAACGCCTGCTGCCCCTAAATCGTCCTACTCTCTTCTTAAATGATCATGTTTAGCAATGTCAGTAGCGTAGCCAGGATTTGTATAAGAGAGAGGGTTTAATGAACACCGACCATCCCTTTAAGGCGGGGTCATTCCCCGGAAAAATTTGGATTTCAAGGTACGTAATAGTGCTATTTTAGCAATATTTCGTAACGAAACATAGAATATTATAGTCGTAAAATACTTTTCCTGATTTAATATGGTAGGGTGGGGAGTGGGGTTAGAACTCCTAACCTCCCTTCCCCTGGCTACGCCACTGATTCATTTCAATTCTATCTGAATTAGTGGAAACCATAAACAAGCGTACAATGGTAGTCGTTTTAAAGACATGTCTTACCGCATCTATCAGACTACGTATTGTTAGTTGGATGTGTAACGGCCATCGAGAGTCTTGAAACAAGCCATACGTGCTGCTAGTTACAAACTAACTTGTGCAACTTGTCGGCTGATTTGTGCGGATACTATGTGTGCTCGCTGCCTTGCGAAGTACCATTGTTTGCTCGCCGTCCTGGCTGTCGTGTGTGAACAGGTCCCTATTGTCCCGCCTTAGTGGGGTTACGAGGTGTGCAATGTCGCAGTGTGTCGCGGGTAATGGCTTACTACTTCCTGTACTCTCTCGTTGTTGCCCAGGACTTGCCTAACGCGCGTGTCTACGCTCTGGTGACGTCACTTTACATCTGGACAAGTAACTGAAGAACCGCCTTGTACATTATGTTCATCAATCGAGCAGGAAAGTGACTGAAGGTCCAGTAAAATAAAATTATTGCAAACGTATGGGAAGGATATCCAAAGACAAAAAATAAATTTACCTGACACCCCGAGGTTTACACCGATAATTCCTTGAACGTTTTAATTTTTCTTGCTGTTTCCTTGAACAGTGTATCCCACCCATTATCCCAGCAGTATTTAAAACCCTGCCATCACGATTCCAACCAATCTGGCCAGCTCGGACCGAGTAATCGGTCAATCTTAGAGGCTTCGCCAGCCCGCACTGCTAATTTTTCATGGCACCATGTGGTGATTATTTTTTTTAGTGATTACTATGGAATTTGAATTTCTTCACAGTGAAATTCGTACCTTGGGCCCTAACGGCCTGAGCTTTGAGGAGCTCTCCGCGCCTCCAGTCTCTCCTGCAATGATTGCCCGTTGACTTCGCTTGGCACCCGAGAACATAGGGCACTCAGCAGACTCCTGACTGGGCGTCCTTCGAACCCTGAAGGATCACGTGAAACGAAGCGTGCTGCGATCAAGAAATGACGAGAGAACCTCGAGAAAACCCGAACCCACATGGTCTTTGTTCTCTTCGTTTAACTACGGTTACTTTGAGCTGTTCTTTCACGAAACAGTAATATTAACATTAACGAATTAACATTCGAGGCTACTTATTTTGGTTTATTTTGTACTTAAAAGCTCGCTCAGTTTATCATTCGCCATCTCTACTATAATTAGAAAAGATCTCCAATAGAGCTCTGGTCAAAGGCGAGCAAAACCATTGACTTGTGAACACCTCTTAAATTGTATTTCTTATTGATCAAAATAAATTTCAATTTCTAAACGCGAAGCCCTGCCAATGATATGATATTTATGTTACAATGCCGCGTACAAAACTCACAATTAAAAAGTTTTATTTACAACAAAGAAGAAGCTGTTTAGCTAACAGTATATAAAACTTGTTTTATAGACAAGAAAAGCTTAATTACCTGTAATTGGTGTGATTAAACGTTTCCTCCAAAATAGTTTTTAAATTACATATATTTATTTATATTTATTTGTATATTTTCCACGTTAACGTAGAGAAACTTCAGCTATCTTTGCAATACAGGAAACTGTTGAGCCATATCAAAATTTTGGTTAGCATTTTCATACTGTCTAAACAAAGTTTTCGTTAGAGATTTGCTTTGCACGGATTGATTTTAAAGAAAAAATGTTTACCCTGTCGCAACAATTACAAATTACAAATACAGCGCAGTCGGACGGACGTAAAATGTTTGTTCTGAGTAGCGACATGCAGAGCTAGGCTACACGTCCACCGGGCATTGCTCATGTCACCTAGTACGTACACATTACGTGAAATTCTGTGGCCTCTCAGTGAAGTAAAGGTGACTACTCTGGTATAACTCGTCGCCCGGATACCCGCCACCCGCCCAGCTACTTTGTCCGCAGGTCGGTCTGTACGTCAGGCGCTACTTGCATACACACTCGTGACGACTTACTTGTGGCGTGTCAGCCCTGAGTACCCTGGCGCTTATGCTATTTTCGTCCTAGACGTCATGAACGCTACAGTAACACAGTGGCCAACCAACGACATTACTACAGCTAGTATTCGGCCTCGTACTATACGAGCCAGGGACTCTGAGCTTGTGTGTGGACAGTAAATGCATGCATACCCCTTGTTCTTGGAAAATGTGTTTAAAATAAACTCACCATCCCATACCATATTCAACATTATGTGTATTTTTAACTGCCTGTGTAATACTGGCATCAGGAAACTGTCCTTTTGGTATACTAACAGAAATTTAGGAGTATAGTTAAGTCGAAAACCATTATGTGAATAAACACGTGTTATATTCCCCGAATAGCGTCGGCACAGTACAAAAACTTCTCAAAATTTCCTGTTTGAAATTGTACAACGCCAGTGCAAATTTTAAAGAAACCCCAATTTAATTATTAATAGCGTTTACTTCTCCCACAAAAGTTTAGTCACCCAGATTAGTACTCAAGACACATTATGTGTTCGGCGTTAAATCAGTCAAGAAGTAACTAGAAACATACTGTATAGACAAAGTGAAAAAAAAAAAAGTTTCAGTCAAACTCACCCACTGAAAGAATTAACTATATATTTTTTTCAGTTATCAATCCCAGGTCAATAATATGCTAGAAGAAAATAAGGTTTTAAACTGTTATACTCCATTTCATATAAGTTTGGATAAATTTAACAGCAACCTATGGGCAATAATATGTAATATTTTGTTATTTGTAGCTCTACACAAGACATTCTTTCCAGTACAAAATATAACACTACGCCGTTTGCAGCAAATCTTTTGACAGGTTATAGCATATCTTTAACGAAATTTCTGGTGTCGAAAACGAAGAGAAAATTATGTCGTCTTAAATTAAGATAAGTCCCCATAAACGCATTAATGTCTAACTGTAGGCTTCTTGAAGCCAATTTGCGAAAATTAAACAATATGAATCCTACAAAATAGTTTCAGCCAACGTTTTAAACAAAATTGTTTCCAGTGTTACGGAATTCTGAGGCACAATCTCTGACGCCGGAACCTCGTGCACTTAACTGCGGCGCAAGAGATCACGCGTAACGAATTAGTAATTATGGATAAATATTTACTCATAAAGTTGACAAATACCATTATCTAGGATTGTCCTTGAGTATTTTATCCATATTGGCTTCGAGAAAAGCGTATAAATCAATTGATGTTTTTAGCGCTTATTTATCTACCACGTCATCGCCGCGGTCTACCGCAATTTTCATCACCATTTTTTTTTATTTTATTTTTACCAGATATTTTTTTTTTATTATTTTAGACACAAAATGAGACTAAATTTGGCTCTTATTAAATTTTTTTATCTCTCATAGTTTTTGCGTAATGGCTTGTTTAATTCATATTTTTTGTGTTTCCGTTTTAACGACCACACGAAAACCAACTGATATACCAAACTCAAAAAATTCACAGTAAATGAAGACATTACAGGCTACAATGTCATGCTCTCAGAAATAAAGAATAAAAATCAATTGTATTTTTAAAAAAAAATATTAATTTTTTTTTTTTTTTTAATTTTTATTTTCAGTTTCGGCATTCTTTTAATACAAATAATTTTTATTCTTTATTTTTAAGAGCATGACATTGTAGCCTGTAATATCTTTATCGACTGTGATTTTTTACAGTTTGATATATCAATTGGTTTTCGTGTGGTCGTTAAAACGGAAGCATGCAACATATGACTTTAATAAGCCATTACGCAAAAACTATGAGTGATAAAAAAATTTCATAAGAGCGAAATTTAGTCACATTTTGTGTCTAAAATAAGAAAAAAATATCTGGTAGTAATAAAAAATTTAAAAAAATTTTTGAAAATTGTGGTAGCCGCGCCTTTAAGTTGGCTGTCCTTGGCAGTGCTGTACGTGTGGGAGGTTGCCGCCAGGTCACGGAGCGTTATGGTCAGAGATGCGCGGGCGACCAGTGAGTGACGCGAACATGACACGCAGCATGGAGAAAGTGAGGGGAGAGGAGAGGAGAGCGAGATAACAGGGAGAAAGCCATGAGAAGGGTTCATGCCCCTACCTAACTAACGTGAAGAGCAGGAGATGTCCTGCGGCCTCTGGACCCGCCTACTCCGTATGAGCTGGCCGCACTTCAGTTTCCTGCGACCACAGTGCTGCGCTCGTCCAACACGCAACACTAGACATGTACACGGTTGAGTGTTCCTGATACGCTGCTACAAATCTATACAACGCCTCGTGCTCAGCCTACCAAGTATACAAACAGGAAGTTTCAATGCGGGAACAGATCAACTGCTGCTCAATGGACCAATTTTAAAACAAACTAACAAAAATCATTGAAACGTTTTAACAAATGCCGACATAGAAAGGGATTTTTGAAACTTTAATTCGCTCATATTTTATTATTAAAAAAATTAAGGTGTCATTTTTATACTTAAATAACTAAACATACAAAATACTATATCTTACTTGAGACGTGCCAGAAGATAAGTTCAACGTTTCAGAAACGCAACTATTGTGAAATTTGATACTGATAAAAAAATACATGTAGTGCTTTACATTTTATAAAATAAAGACGTTCTATTTATTTTAAATAATTGCAATGTACTAAAGGTACAATTTACTATGCCATGTCAGAAAGTGCAATTTATAAAGAATTGGACTTACTAAGTGGTACGTACTTACGGTATTTCATGTTTGATAATTTTTGTTGGAGTTATCTTGAGAATTGATCCATAGACAATTAATTTCATTTACCATTGATTGCTTACTTAAATTCGGTGTTTATGCGCTAGATAGGCAGTCCTCTTAAGGGTGCTCAAGAGGTCAAAAACGACTTCCTATTATGTACATATACATGTGTGTGTGATATTTTATCAAGCATTAGTTTAAGGAAAAGACGAAAAAGAACATAATTTTAAAATAATAAGACAATCACAATTATTACAAATATTTACAATTTTCAATTAAATTTCGGACACGTTTTAATTGCCACGATACTTTACAGAGTCGAATTATGAATGTTACAAGGCACCAGCGCACGATAAATAAGTTTCATTGAAATTCATTAAGGGGTTTGCATGTAGCAATATATCAAATTTTGTCATTTAGTTCAAAGCATAATTAGCTAAACATTAAACACTGATTAAACGCGAACTAAGTGTCCAATTCCAGAGAAATTTCTTTACGGGGTTGTTGTGACCTAACGAGATGCACGAGGCAGGATATAATCCGGACTAAATAATTTCATGATCTTTGCACTGAATTACATTTTATGAGAAAATGTTCGTACTCATGTTTAAACTTTTACACTAATTTTTTCCCATTAGTGTAGTGATTTTATCACGTCCATTTTGATGTGAATTCACAAAACCATTAAGGGGTATGGAAGGGTAAGGTGTCGAGCGAACAACTAGAATAATCTATCGTCGATAAAATCTTAACTACCCATCATTTTTCGATATGGGATGACTTTGCCGAGTAGATATTCTATTAGCGGACGTTTATTTATATATCACTGGACGGTAGTACGCTTTGCTTTCTAGTAAAAAAAATAATAAAAACGGCGTTTAAAAATAGTGATTGAAACTACAAAATCCATAAAAATAGAAAACTGTTATTTTTATAATTTTTAGTACGATAATTTCCAGGACTCTATAATACCCGAATTTCAAAAATATTCACCTTTCGATTTTAAAATAAATTTACTCCACGAAAACCTCTGCACGAGTGGTTTACGAATGTTAAAATTATTTTAAAATCAAAACGCAAAAATTTTTTAATTTCTGTTATTATAGTCTACTAGATATTATCGTACTAAAAATTATAAAAACTACAGTTATACATTTTTTAATTCCTTATTTTTCTAATTGCCGATTTTAATTTTTTACTCGAAAAGCAAAGCGTACTATCGCCCAGCGCTCTATAAATAAACGTCCGCTAACAGAATATGTACTCGGCAAAGAAATCCCATCGAATTATGATCAGTAGTTTAGATTTTATCGACGACAGACTATTCCTGTCGTTCGCTCGACATCTTACATTTCCATACCCCTTAAAAGTCTGATATATATATATATATATATATATATATATATATATATATATATATATATATATATATATATATATATACACACACACACACACACACACATATTGCGTCACTGAACAGCTGTAAAACTACCCCGGCTGTGAGTAATGGAGGGGACTTTAAAAACGAAACTGAGATTACCTTACACTAATTTGTTTATTTACTTCATTTTCTTATATTTAACAGTAAACGTCTCCCTAATCATGATTTATCCACACCCTCTGAGCGGCCAACACTTTTCATCCAAACGACTTCCCTTATACAAATTCGTGTTGAATGTTTCGTGGAACTCAAGAAAACAGATTTCAGTGGGTATCGTGAATGCATTCTCGACAGTGAACTTTTGACAGCACATAAAGACGTAAAACTACTATTAACTATTAATTGTCGAATATACCCAAGACAATTAAAGAGTCATGAACCAGCTCTGTTGGGAGACAGGCTGTGCGGTTATGTATATGAACTCATGTTGCACTTCTGGCCGCGTACTTAGGCCACTCCATAGAACTAACTGGGCCACAAGCGGACAGAAAGTACTCGCAGACAAGTGATTTGGTGGTTTTGTGCTTCGTACAACCCAGAAAACGGTTAAAAAATGTAAACAATATGTTTTTAGCCTATTTCGTTTGTTTATCGTACGCTGTTTCTCCAAATTCGCAACGCGAAGAGTTATAAACCGTCGGTAACACACTACGAATTGCAAGATCAACGTTGCAACAACAATTTTTTTACGAACTATTGTGACGATAAATGTTACACGTACATCTTCGGCCATTAAATAGTTACTCTTGTTTAAGTAATATTTTGTATGACTGCAATTCCTTCATGTATTAGTTCAGTTGGCTGGAATTTCCGCTTCTACTTACAAAATAATGTATTTCAGACGGTAAGACATTCGTGTATTCGCCTCATTTTTTGTGACGAACACACGTGTATTTAAGAAACTCCCGAATACGCACATTAGCTTCTACGTCTGTATACACACATTCACACGCCGTTTTTCTACATTTGCACGCATTTACTATTTAGCTTCTCCATTTGTGTATACACATTCACACATTAACACGATGCTTCTACGTTTGTTTACACACATTTACACGCTGCTTCTACGTTTGTTTACACACATTTACACGCTAGCTTCTACATTTGTGTACACACATTCACACGCTAGCTTCTACATTTGTGAACCCACATTTACACGCTAGCTTCCACATTTGTTAACACACATTTACACGCTAGCTTCTATTAAGATATGTGGAATGAACTTACGTATCGTTTCACAGCACACTTTAATTAAACTCATGAATAACGTCTGCATCTACAAAAATAGTTATAAGATACAGAACAAAAACAAAGTTCATAATAGCTTGGCCATTACACAACATAACGTAGACAGTTTGATATTTTCCGTGGAGCAATACAAACATGTGACACGATATAAAAATAAGTGCAGTGATTGTACACTAGGTGTAAACGCTATCTGCGTTTCATAGTGATTAAGTCTAAGCTAAGGAAGGTGATTCGAAAGTGTTTCGGGACTGTCCTTATCGAAAGAAATTATACTTAGGTACCTTAAATTTGTCAGCACATACAAGGGTGCTCCCAGGGTGGTGGCACTTGGGGTGTGTCCCCTCCCCTCTTCAAAAAGGGCGAAGTTTTAAATTTTTATGTTAATTTATATGTGTACTAGTTGTTCAGTACAGTATCACATGTACAGTAAATGTATACTGAGAGGTTATTGCAAACAAAGTGTGTTCACATGTTTCTGAATCGGTGTAGTGTAATGTATAGGAGCTTTGTCGAGACCCATCTACCTGTAATTTGCAGAATTTGTTATTTGTTAGCAAGCGAAAATCCTGGGTGCTGCGCCCGTGGGCACATAGGTGTTTACAATGAACAGACGATAACGCCCAGCAATATGTTATTTTTAAAGATGGTTTAAGACGAATATTTTGAGACTTGATTCCAACTCGCAAGTTCAATTCAACTCAAATATTTCAATAATACAGACTGTTTAGGTGCAGGCGATCAAATGAATGCGCGTTTAGAATGCTGGCCAACACGTGACGGATATTTCACGGTCCATTTATTGTTGGTCCTGATTTTGCCGACGACATTCACAAGGCAGCGTGCATACTACAAGAATTTATTGGTTGACGAGACTGTATGAACTACGACGATGGTCAAAAGTATTATTTTGTGGAGGTTAAGGAGCGAGATGGTGCAACGGTAAAGCGTTGGACTCTCATTCGGGAGGACCCAGGTTCAATCCGCGGTTCCGGCCGTCCTGTTTTAGGTTTTCTGTGGCTTCCCGATATCGCTCCAGGCGAATACTGGGATGGTTTGTTAACAAAGGCCATGGTCGACTCCTCTCCCAGTTCCTGACATTGTACTAAGTTGTGTGTCACCGTCTATAATGACCTCGCTGTCGACGAGACGTCAAGTCCACTTACTTTATATTTTGTATGTGTTGGAAGCGGCGCGTTAAGGCTCGATTTCAATCGCCATATTAAAATTTATTATTTTTCGCTCTTTTTTTTTAATTCCGAGAAGAAAAAAAATGTTAAATCGGCGACTTTACCGCAAATTCTATTTACATTTAGCTACAAAATACAAGCATGGCAATAGAGTTAGTAATGTATATTTACGTCACAATTTGTCCGGCAAATTATTAATGTAAATAAATCTTCCACACACATTGCGGCGTAATTATATGTTAACAGCTAAATCGCAAGGTCTGTACTGTAGCGTAATGTCAATAGAGTTTTATGTACAATCGCATATTTAACATTTTTCTTCTTAGAATTCCAAAAAAAACTAAAAATAATAAAATGCAATATGGCGACTGAAACTGAGCCTTACGTAACGCAGCGAGTGGCAACAGTTCAGCGACAAAAGTGTACAGCGGCGGAAGAGTAGGCGAGTGTGTGGACGGAGTATTTTCTTGTGCGACAGACGTGCAGGTTATACTTGCAAGAATACTACTGCTACCGTAATATAAGAAGTTCTGAAACGAGACACTTCCAATGATGAGATACTAATATAATACAGAGGAATGTTTTTTTTTTTTTGTTAAAAAAGACAAACAGTAACTTTTACGTAGTGCAGGAATATTAAATGCAAATATTAAGTGTAAATGGTAATTAATTTGTAGAATTGATGGTAAATAAGTGTTAAATGTAAGTTACTTCGTTAAGTTTGGAAATAAATTAGAAAATTTAGTTTAGTTCGTTTATTTAACTCATCAAGTCCTTCATCCCATTCCAACCTGGTTTGGTACAGAACAGTAAACTTGTAACAGTATGTTATACACGAAGGTTTTACTGAAATATTCTTACTTCACAAACAATTCATTATATTACACTAGCACAACTGTCTTACGTAAGCTGGCAACGATGCATAAAACGAAAGTAATTAATTATTGTATTATTAAGACCACGGGTTCCTATTTACGCGGTTAATTTGAACATTATTTTGAATTCAATATACAAGAGAGCTGATATCGTACAACCACTACATACATTTGTTGGAAAATGATTTTACTAGCCTCACTTCTTCAAAGCAAATGATCCTTCAAAAGACAATAAATAATACAAGACAGTGGGATTGTGGGTAACAGAGCAATGTTTGAAGAATTGGACGAGAAGGTCGAGGCTGAACGGAGGGAACAAGAAAGAAAAACTCATGAATATTATTTTTTGCATCAAAATTGTTGTACACACTCACACTTTCAAGTGAAAGCTGTTAAAGGCTGAGCATATGCAACGCAGATTTCTAGTATTAAGGGCGCTGCCTGCCTTGAAGTCACGGCGGGATCAAGCATAGGGTTTTACAGGCTAAATGATTTTCCCCGTGACTCAGTAACGGTTGAAGTTACATATATGCCACCACTGATTTTTTTTTTGTTCGTCTCGGTGCCGCGTACATTGTTATGAATCGTGTAGACAGTTTTTTTTTCAATACCCTGAAAATTGTGGGCAAAAAATCATTTTTAAACACAGGAAAAAAAAAACAATCGAGAATGGCTATTCATAATTTCTTTTCTGCACTTTTATTTACGTAGCAATATTCGCCTTTCCTCGGCGCAGAAAATGTTTTCTGTCCGGAAGCAATATCACAAAAGGTGGCAGAGTGCAATTGAAAATATTTAACATGTAAACCCCTATTTTTCTCCGCCAGGGCTCCGAGGTAGGCAGCGCCTTTAACGGCCCGGGTCTCTATTTGTGCTGTTATATTTTGATATTAATTTTAATTTCTTAAGTAGAATCTGTATCGAAAATTATTTTTACAATGTGAAGATAAAACTTGAATTAAAGTTGGTACATAACGTAAAAAATATTTCACGCGCAGACCAGGATACTCTTGCATAGTCAGGACAAACGTATTGACGTTAATCTTTCGTAAACGCAACGTGCCGCATCGCAATGTGTGAACGCTCCAATTGAACTCTGCAGTTGTTGGTTTGCGGGAGTGCGGTGCTTGTGGCGAGATGCTTGATAACAGCACTGAGTTGTAGTCTACTGCGGCGAAGACATTGCGGAGAAAACATGGCTACAGGATGTTGACTATTGCTACCGTAATAATTACTGCTGTGCTAGTTCTTTATTTAATTGGGTACACACAATATTTAGTAACGTCATTTCCTCCGTTTATGAACACCGTGAGTTATGCTAATACGTCGAAGGCATGGAGACACGTTTATTATGTTAAAACATTTACACAACTTTATAATTTTTATTTTCTGGACGTAACAATTTGTTAAATGCCACGTGCTATTACATCTACTCATCATAGATATTTCGTTTAAAAATTTCTTTAACCTTGAAAAATATAAGAAAATTCATTTTAATGTCCAGATTATGGGCTTGAGCATAGAAAAAAAAACGTACGCAAGTTTAGGTCATTCTTAACAGAGGAACTAAAATATTGACTCGTTATTTTAGAAACATACATGTTAATTCTGAAAACAAAAATAGGTCGTCGAACGTACGTCACCGGTTTTGCTAATTGCGAATAGTAGTGACCATAACTGTTATACAATCGCCAACTTAAATAAGACAAACACTACCCAAACCCATACTCTATGTGAGCTTGAGACTGGTATATAACCTTCCAGTTGACAAGTCAGCACACACAGCAGAGAACAGGCCGGCTCTGAACTGTCAGACACATTACATTAAGATAGTATTATTGAGTACAGACTCTTGTAATGTACACTAAATGTAGATCTATATTTTTAAAACAGAATAAACGATCGAGTTTACGGAGTCTTTCTCCTATCTTGTTGCCAGATGTACGCAGCCAGTACAGTATTCTTGTTTCAGCGATGGCATACGAATGCTGGTTTATTCAGTGCTTCATTTAACGGTCTCCGTTCATTTACCTCTAAAAGAAAACAACACACTGGTTTAAGAAAATCAACATATTTACAGGAAAAATGATGCAGCCTAAAAATATAACTTACACTTATAACCGAATTCTGCGCACCCAGCCCTGCTATGTGGGTAATGTTTTTGACAAAAATATTTTTTTTCTCGTTATAACCGCTACAACCTTCGAGCATATGTTTTTAAAATATTTAGTTAAATTTTTTTAATGAACGAGTAAAAATCAAAATGAAATTAATATTAATGTTGTTATTCACAAGTACTAGCGCCTCGTTCATTAATTTAATTGAATTAATTACATTTTTTTTTTGTTCTAAAGTTTTCAGTTATACTTTATTCCTGGAGGGGACAAAAGATTTCTACCTTTGTTTTAACTAGCCCTGACAAAAGCAACCATCGTGGTTCAACAGCACGATAGCTTGAGTTGTTTAAGCAGCATTGTCTTCCGTAACCTGAAATGAAATAAACTAATGCGGATTTCTGTGTTTGTATTGCTGGCTCTGTATTATTAATAAATAGAATTTCAACCCATGAACAAATATTCTAAACCGTTTCTCTAAACATTAATAAAAAAATACTTAGAAAATACTCGTAAAAGAATTAAGGAGAAAACATTGTCCACAATCTTTTAAATAGTGACCATTTTACTGGCAATACATCTACATTCTAAAAAATTATTACGTGTATAAGTTAAATGTTAGTACAATATACACAATTTTCGTTGAAATTTAAGTTTAAACATTGCCCTACACATTCTTAAGAAGGATTCCTGTTCCCTTACTCTCTGGGTGAGATGTTCCGATGAACCATGAGCCAATTACTGTCCACATAAAGCATTATTTAAACTAAGAATGTTCTCTCTTAGTTCTATATATCAATCAAGTCATTAACTTGATTCTTTTTTAACTAATGAACAGTCGCAACCGTCGTAAGAGAAACTCATCATACCCATACCGGAAATCTTAATTTAATTGTGACGTAATTAGGAACGTCTTCTAGGATTACCTGGAATAACTTATAACTTGTATTATTTGACTAGAAGACGTAATATTCCGCATCCTTTAATGGGTACTGGTGAGTTGGTACCTCATTTCTTTTTTGTTGGAAAGTGGACAGATACAAGTCCAGCCGGTTAGGACCTGCGTCCTGAAGAAAGCGAGCCAGGACATTAATAAGTCCACCTCACACGCTAGGCGGATGAGGAAAATTCTCTCTCTCTCTCTCTCTCTCTCTCTCTCTCTCTCTCTCTCTCTCTCTCTCTCGGAGTTTCTGGATGTAGATAATAACTTTAACAACTCTTCTGTGTATGTCTACAAACACGCAAGCTTCACCATCCCACCCCCCAGCTGAAGTGGTTCATAAATGCGTATACACTGCTACATTACAATTCGAGCCACGACCAAGCAAATATAACACAGTCCAACGTAAACTCAGCGTCGTGCCACTACTTTTGAAGCGAATTTCAGGTTTGGACCAGTCGCTGGTGGGTTAGGCGATGATGATATCTGCACGCCAATTGATAGGTGACTGGTTTCTAGTTCTCTTTCGAGTATTAGGCAGAAATTAGCAATCAGTGATTAAAACCAAATTGAGTCTGAAAGAAAAAATATACCCTCACGATGGTGTCCAATACACCGGATGAGTATGGGCTCACTGGGTTAATTTTGTGTAGGTGATGGCTTATAAGAAAGTTATTCGAAAATATGTCTTCAGTTTATCTAAAGTGAGATCGATGCTATCCTGTGAATATACTTTATTATTACAGTTCTTTATAGATATGAAAACAGACGATGATATGTGTTCTGCCCAATGGCAGCCAGGTGATGGAAACCACTACGTCCTCTTGAGGTCGACTAGGTGAGGTGATACTACGGTGGTTCACCATTGTCTTCAGCAGTATGGTGATGAGGTGACTTCACAACACACAGTTCTCAACCCAGAGAGACAACTGTAAATACTGAATTGGGAATCGAACCCGAGACTCTTGGCTCACCAGTCAGGAGCTCTAGACACTGAGCTAAGCGATCGGACTTATTAAAAGCAGACACCACATTATATTTACGAAGATTTGTACAGTGAATATAAATAATAAAAAATAAATATATATTATTTAAAGAAATCTAATCGTAGCGTAGACTATCTCTGGGGACCATTATATTTATATCACGGACACACTGAATACATTTTCGACTCAATTTTATAAACTATCACCATACCAATTTAACACACTCCGTCCTGACTCGTCCTATAAAACCATAAACTATAGGAGTGAGAGATTTTGGTCAGCGCTTAGCATCGAGATATTGAGCACTGGTGAGGGGTGACAAGAGGTGAGTGTGGAGAAGAGTTCGAATGAAGAAGCGGGGGAAACGGGAGATCACCGAGAAAACCCGCCGACCAACGTTATCGTCTGGCACTATTCCCCCATACGACAATCAGGGGCCGACCGCCGGGAATCGAACACGGATCGTCTTGGTGAGAGGCGAATGGTATCACCATTTGGCCACAGCGACCCCGTAACAGTATATTATACTCACATAAGTAGTAAGAGTCGGCAATTATTTTCTAGGTTAGTTTCATAGGACAGTTATTCAATAAAAGCCTTTTAAGGCAAAGTGTTACACAATTTTTTCTCCAGTTTTCGAGCCATAACGTTCATTTAAATTGTATTATCGAATTTTTCTCTTCGACATAGCCTAGGATCTATTCTTGATAAACTGCTTGACATAAATAATAATGTAATATTTCATTAATTTGTCATGCAGAATCATTGCAAGAAAATTATAGGTTAACTTACAAGAATTCTCTTGCACTGATTCTGTACTTCAAATACAATACCGTAAACATCTGTGACCTGAAGAAAACTTATATAAACGGCTTAAAAAAATCTCTAGTTGCTACGGTAGTACAGACAAAGTATTTACATAGACTAATCCACAGGCATTTGATTTTACTCAAGTTCCTTATTCTATTGTTTCGAGACAGTGCCCGACAGCGCGCGATGTGCTACCCCTTCATACCCCCCTTCCCACGTCTTGATCGTTATTATTATCATCATTATTTGTATAATTAAAACGCTGGTATGCTATTACTCACAAGCGGTTAACTTAATTTGCAGAAGCCTATTAATAAGAATTAGTATACAGGATGTTCGAGAATGAATGGTCGTAAATCACGTGGGTGGTAGACAAGCAGAAAAAAAAACATTTCTTGGAGAAAATTTGTCGGGAAATAGCACCCTGCAAAGGTGCAGGGTCTAACACAAGAGCCCAAATTTGATTAGTGCGCGCTCCGAGGCGCCAGTCCAGTGGCTGAGATGATGAGTTATAACAGACAAATTAAAAACAAAATAACAGGACAAATGCGGGTGGTGTAGGTTTTTCCGCCCATGCGCAAAGTAAGTGTGTCAAGCAAGGCACATATGTAAAACATATGATAAAAATTCCGTCCTTCTACCTCAACGCAGGCGTCGCAACACCGAAGCAAGTTGTCTCGCACTCTTTGAAACATTTGTGGTGCCTCACACAGCTGTTCGCAAGCCGCGAAATACGTTATTGTAAGTCCAACTCTATCTCAACCGGCGTCACATATAGACTTGGCTGACAATGTGGCTCCACAGAAAAAAGTCAAGATGGTTTAGGTCCGGCGGACGAAGGGGTCAGTCGACCGGACCACCACGTCCAACCCACGGTTCAGGGAAAGTGTCGTTCAGATGTTGTCGCACAGCACGTGTGTATTGGGCTGGGACATTTAATTGAAACCGCCGCTGGTGTGCTGCGATGTCCGTTGCGTGAGGATTCTCGTAACACCACACGTGGCTGTTTCTGCTGTTAACCATACTGTCACGTGTAAACATAGCTTTGTCGCACGACAACACTTGTTTCACTGAAGTGAGGGTTTACAGTTTGTTGTGCGATAAACCACTGGCGAAACGCAACTCGTTTTGGGAAGTCTGCTGGCTCCAACACCTGCACTGGTTGACGATGGTAAGGATGCAACAGCTGTTCGTGGAAAACCTGCCACAGTGTGTTGTGACTAACGCCCATGTGCGCTATGGTCCAAGTGCTGGTTGATGGGTGTTCGGCCACATGCTCCAGGACATGTTCCTTGAAACGTGACGTTCTCACAGTTCGCCTGGCACCCACGTCAACCATTCATGGAACCAAGACTCCCAGTTTCACGCAGTCTCTGGTCAATACTTAACGTCCTTCTGTCTGGTACACGTCTGTTAAGACAGCACTCTTGGTAAATTCAGAATGTTTCGGCTGCGTTTCCTCTTGCCCCTCCATACACCAAATGCATGTAATTCATGTTTGCGAATGTCCATTGGTGCATGATGTTAAGGTTCGCAAATTCCGTTATCGCAATACCGCGCGCATTCAACGGTCAACAATCAACTCTGCACTAATCATACAAAACGAAACACATCAACAAACTACAAGCAAACATCAACTGTGCTGTACAGCGGCCTATACATAGGGCCATGAACTTTTCGCGAAAAGAATTTTGCCCCAGTTTTATTCCGTACCTTATGTGCACATCAACAGTTCTGATTCATAGTCAGCGATTGGATGTTTTATCTCCCACGTGTCTTACAATTGTGGCTGTAAATTACAGACGTATATGGTGTTGCTGTAACGTTACTGTGGTTGGTTGACACAGTAACCCTCCCTTTATCAACACCTGATATTTGATTGCAGTGCAATGACGCACCTTCTCAGCCACTGGACAGGCGCATCGGAGCGCGCGCTATTCGAATTTCCACACTTGTGTTTGTCCCTGAACCTTTGCAGGGTGCTATTTGTGGTCAAATGTTCTCCAACAAGTAATGCTTTTTTTCACGTTGTCTACCACCCGTGTGATTTGCGACCATTCATCCTGAACATCCTGTATAGCTGCCTTCCAATAATGTAAAAAAAAAAAAATAATAATAAATAAAAAAAAAAGAGATAATCGCGTTAAAGAACGATAATGGGTGGTTCTGGCGAGAAGATTAAGTTTTGTCTACAACAACCATTAAAATAGGCCTATCATAAAACGAAGTGTAAGTACGAGGCATTTTCTGTCTGCAGTCATAAGTTACTCGACTAAGAAGACGTTAACTGTGATGAATACAATTTTTATAACAATACTCTGGTTATCGGAAAGATTATATTGTTTTAAAATAATTTAATTTGTGTGCAAAATGTTAATGTAATATTCCCTAACGTGTAAAATAAATTAATTTTGGTTTATATAAAACGTACAATTTCCGCACTCTACAATAAAAGTCACATACACATATGAACGTTTGCAAATACGCAAGAGTAATTTATGGTTCGGCACGCGCTGAACCTTCGTATGTAATGCTCAGTCGTCTAGTGGTTAACATACTGAAACCACTGACGCAAGAGGCTTATTTTTATTGTTAAGGAAAGTTTCATACATTTGTATTGCATACCTGTGCCATTTTTGCTTGTATTAAATGGAATTTCGTTCCATTCCACGAAAGGGAATTTTTATTATTATTTTTATTATTATTATTATTTTTTTTTCTAGTTTAGGTAGCTATAGTTTTTAACTTTTCTTATAACAGATTAGCGGCAAGTTTTCGATGGCTGTGATGAATTGCCTCCGGAATCGGAAATCGCACATTTCGGTGTGCCCGATCGCCGTTAGCATAAATGACAAGGCGAAATTGCCGGTTGTGAGCCATCAAGTCAGTCGAGAAAATGAATTAATATGGTTGAATTTAGCTTGAGGAAACAGCCCTTAGGCCACGAGAAGGCCCATTACGATTGTACTCATCAACATTTATTTTATTTTTAATCATACCTTGAAATTGTGTCGCAGATAAATAAACGTTTGCACACCAAACGAAATCTACACGTTTTGGAAAATAACAATCCTAGACAATACTATTTGTCAACTTTATGAGCATGCATTTGTTAAGCATGATCACTTCCGCTACAATTAACTGTATGAGATTTCGGCGTCAGAGATTGTTCTTCAGGAATACGTTATACTCGATAAATCTTTTTCGCTCACAAAGTTGGCAAAAACTATAGCCTAGAATTGCTATTTTATTATTTTCGCAAATTGACTTCGAGAAACATAGCCTACAATTATTAACTGGTACATTTTCGCTGATTTACGTACCACGGCCATTTAATCTTGTTCACACGTCTTGCAAATACGCAGTGCCATAACAGTGGTGTCAAGGTTTATTACTAAACTTAAAATAATATCTTCTGTGAACAAATATGACTCACAGCCGCTCAATGGAAAGTCAGTAGAGAGAAGTTGGTTTGTATTCTCTACCGTCGGACCATTCTGATTTCTGCTTTCCATGGTTTTCCGGGATCACTCTAGGTGAACGCTGGGAGGGTTTTTTAG
>PNEQ01014720.1:0-63585 GCA_003012365.1 Medauroidea extradentata
CCAAGGTGTTTAACTCGGGTACGAACCTGACCATCAATTAACTCACAAACCCGGGTTCTACTTGGTTTTCTGTGTTCTAGATATTTCCATTTTTCTGTTTGTTCCCGGAACAACTTATAAACTTCTTAAACTCATTGCTAGCTCAAGTTTAGAAATCTCAGGTCGATCTTAGGTTTTGTTCATTTGAAGTGAATCACACACGTTGAGATATAAGAAGAATTTTGATGTCGTTCTGTCTAATCAACAAAATTTTCGGGAACTTGACACGACGGCGTAGTTTGGGTGGGTCTTACCGAGGATGTCTTGCAGTAGGTCTGGACGGTTGTCTCTAGATCATCCCTCGATACTCATTCGACCACATCCTTCTCGTCCTGGGGCGGCGACCACGTACTCCCGGTGCTCGTAAGACGATCGCGACCTCTTCGTCCTCAGATGAAGCTCTCGTTCCCCTCGTTCATCGAATAGTGGACCCGTCGAACCGTAGACTTCGGAGACCTGGACAGCAACGAACACGAAGTAGACTATGGAAAGGCCTGATCCACGGGCTCTTCTTTACAATTCCCTGGAACGTCCTTCTTCGGCGTTGACATCGTGTATTATTTTCCAATGAAATTCTCCTGGTATTAGTCGAAGTGAGACCTTTCTGACGACGCGTATGAACAATTTAGCGTCTCGTCGAAGAAATCCTCAGGTCTTCATGACTACACGTCTGTTCGGCATCATGGACGGGAACGTTCTTTTTTCCATAAATTTTTCTCAATCGTTCTTCAATAAAACTAATTCTCTTGTTTTAACGTCGCAACACCTATTCCAATCAATACTTTCCTCGTAGCTTACCCCAGGTTTGTTCGCCAATATGATCAGATCAGGTTGTAATCAGTGATACAAAACAAAATATTCCTAGCATAGATATAGAAGCTGTAGAAGTCATTAAAGTCTCAAAACCACAATACCTTATACGTTCAATACATAGACAACTAAAACTTACATTCTTCCTGGCACGTGGTAACTATGGTCATAGAATAGTAAATACCTAGGTTCATTGACAAATAAATTGAAATTTATACGCATCTGTACCATTGGACAAAATGCTATGTTACACCTTATAAAACAGTAATTGATTATCCGAGCCGGAGAATATAAACGCGAAGTGAAATGAAGAGATTTTGGTTAGCACTCAATATCTAGGTATTTAGCGCTGGTGAGGGGTGGCATGTGTGTGTATGGAGCAGTGCCAGAATAAAAGGGCGGGGTAAATGGGAGATTCCCGAGAAAACCCGCGAAAATCTTTGGCCCGACCCCGCCGGGAGAGAGCGAAAGAGACTGAAGTTCATAAAGTGATGCCGATCGTAACTAATCTAAGGTTATTTAAATTGAAAATAATTTATCAAGAAGCACGCCTAATTGTTTTGTTTATTAGGTATTATTATTTTAGTACAGACCTTACAGGGACTAGTCATGTATTCGATCGGAAATGTATTATTTCAAGACGAGTACAATATAATGGGATTCCTACTCTCAAAGTATGGAAGATGTGCTAAATCTAAATACAATTTTCGCTTTTGTTTATATATAGTTATACTAACCCAAGCGTGAAACTAATCATTTTATTGTAATGTCAGTTATTTTCGGATGTTAATTTGCAATGTGCTCCACCGTTTTTGTTTGAGATTTTTTAAAATTACTATCCGATATCCATATTTTGTACTACAGTTATTAATTACTATCTAAAATTTTTGTTTAACTAAGACAATTTTGATTTTTTTTTCTATAACTATATTGTGAAGATAAATATGTGTAAAAATAATATTCCTTGTGTTCTTTATTTTTTTCTCATGTATATTCATGTAGTAGCAGATTTTCGCTTCCTTGAGGAATTCATGTTAACCAATATCACACTATAACATCTTTAGTTGTTCAGAGGGATCAGAAGAGCTGGCGCCCACCCATATTCAGTCCAATATTCTGCTTTTTCTTCTTTTTTTCCTTTTTTTTTTACATCACGGAAATTCCGTTCTGGAATAATTTTGTGTTTTTCTTTGTTTTACTTTTTGTTTCTGTCGTCTTTCTCGTTTTCGGAATTTGTATATGTAGTGTATGTATGCGTAGAAAAAACGGCCAATACTGACTTATCTACCTGTAACTCGCCAACATTCGCTCGCATTGACGTACATAAATAAATATGGTTTGGTTAACAAAATATTAAATGTTTTTAGTTTGGACCACATCGAATATTTTTATGGTGACAGCAAACATTTTTGCTGCCTGAGTATAGTTTTGCAGTGACTACAGAAATGTTGTAACGGCTACAAAAAATGTTGAGATCCACATTGACCAAACATTTCGTCACCACAATTTTTTTCCTGTTTACGGTCACCTCTGTTACAAATGTTTGTTAAGAAATTTGGTTCGCGAAAAAAAAAAATTACGTGATGTATTTTGTTTACACGCATATGTAAAAATTAAGATTATAAGAAACTACAGTTTCACTTCATTAATACTGACCATTACAACAGTTAACTTCAGGAGCATATTTATAGGTCTACAAATTTTTTAACAGATGTTTGTCCACTCTGCACAAAATAAACCCGATCATCAAATACCCTTGATGTCCGACACTATCCATGTCATATCACCGATGTGAATAATGAGGTAGGCCTATGTTTGTCTATACAGCAACACACTACACGGTAAAAAAAAGTTAGTAATGTTACTCATCATATGTATGGTAATGTTCCCCAACCTTGAGAGAGAAATCTGATTTCCGAATATGTGTGGAAATTTTCGCAAAGTAGTGTATTCGCCACACAAACCACTCGGAAGTTTCGCTCGCGCGTTATGTCAATTTGTCATAGATGGCTTGCTCAAATATGCAATGAAAAATTACATTACCAGTTGAATAACTTTCCTTGACACGTGTTGAGTAATTTTCCCTCACTTGTAGAGGTAATTAGCTTCCATTACATGTAGAGTAAATTTACCTAAATTTTTTTACAGTGTAAGACAAACATGATCCGTGATTATGCCACTGTTGTTTAGAAGGTCTTGAGGCATAGTCTTCAAACAGCACAAGTCCGTATTTAGTATTGATTCCACATTTGTAGAATTTCCAGAAGATTCAATAATATATCAAACGCTCAACAATACGACTGGCACGTACTTCAACAATCTTGGTAGCTACAGGATTTAGAAAACAGTCTCTGTCTGGTCAGTGCAGACTGTCAATGTGTTTAGTGCACCAGTAATTGTCCACAAATACAGCCATATGTAGATTGGCATCGCCATCCATTAGGGACCGGCATATTACTCTCATGCTGACTCGTATCATACATCTTCCTGAGTCAAGATTTAAGCTGTATTTATTTTAATAGACATCTTAACTAATTACCTTTACTATTTATATGTAAATTATGTCTAAATAAGTATAATCACGTAACACTTTAGGTATTATAAATTTAAGACGCTTATAACTATCCCTCGACTTTAAATGGAAACCATACAAGTCTTAGTATTAAAAAAAAAAAACTCACAAAACCACAAACTGTAATGCTCAAATATATATAAATTTTCAGTAACTTAACTAACTGTTTAGTTTTGTCATAGAAATTAGTTCTTACTGCATTACAAGTGAGCTATCCTCTTAATAGGAAATGTTTATTCACTACTGGTCTACGAAGTCTGACGTACTTCTGGCGAATAACTTCACACGTCTCGGCTGATTCACGCTAAAAATAATAATAAAAAACAGAGGTGTAATCGAACACAAAATTAAACGGCTCTAAAGCAGTAATTGCCATCTGAGTAACGTACTGCAGCGATACACGATATCTGTTACTGCTATTGTTTGCCACCTACAGTACGTTTATACATCTTGCGTAGTAACAGAGAAACCTAGTTCAGAAACGTGTTATGATTTTGGATAAGACGCACCGCAGCGTTTGTTGAGTTGGACCATTTTTTTTACATAGTGGTAACATATTATATTTCAAAAACCTGCAACCTTTCTCTTCGGTCATTTTAAAGAAGGCAAGTAATCTTTACGTATCGTCGACAGCAAAGTCATGTGATAACACAACTTGACACAATGACAGACACTGGGAAGAGAATTAGCCATGGCCATTTTTAAGAAACCATCACAGCATTCGTAGGGAGCAATTTCGGGAAACTATGAAACACTTAAATCAGGATAGTCGGAGCGGGGACTGAATCAGGGTCATTCCAAATGCGATTCCAAAATTTGACCGTTGCGCCACCTCGCTTGGTCGGTAATTGTGGAGCGAACTGACGGCACAGAAATTATCATCGGCCCTTACACCGCAGGACAACGCTGAGAATTTACACTGCTATAAATTTCTTTCGGACGGTGATTGTCTTTATACTCCAGACTTAAAACGACACATGGCCCTACCAGAATATTGTATAATTTACATAAAGAGGATTCTACCAATTATCTATGTCTTAACATATGTCCTACACGGCATGGGACATGATTTTTTATAGGTGCTGCGAACATATTTAATTCAGTATCTATAGTCTAACTCTTTGTCACATTAGTACTCGAATCAACTATGGTTCGATATTTTTGCTAGTAAATGTCATGAATGTTCATTTTCGAAGTAAAAACTTCATTCTAATCGTTAATCATTAAACAGTTATCAACTGTTTTCTTTTGGCACGCATTCAGGAATAGGCCTATCTACTTAGTAAAGCTTGTGCATTAAAAGTTTGTTTTTGAAGTCTTCTAACACCTTAAGATGGAGCGTGTCAGCTATACATTAACACAATTAATTCACTTTCGAGATGTCGTGGGTTCGATTATGTCCGGCTGCACGTCCGTGGTTTTCCCCTATAACTCCCTGTATCTATTCAAGTAAATTAGTAAATTTAGATTTAATTTTTTAAGATGCCTTCTTTAAATTTACAATCTCACTTCGACCTGTGTGCGTACGTACGACTTGCTTTTTATAATGGTAATGGCTCCAAGTAACTGCTAACGCAAGATAAGATGAAACCCGCTAATCGATTCTTAATGGAATTCGATAAACATCACAATGTCTCCAGCCTCCATCCCAGCGAGAATCGATTCTATACTGTTATGAAGCCTGGTGGATTCTGATAAGGTATGCGTGAGTGTCAGTGTCCATCGATTATTCACATTAGCCGAACTGCATCTGGAATAAGCCTAGCTCAATTATATATTATTCCAGGGTGCTCAAGACTAATGTAAATTAGTTGTATGTGTGTATGCGCGCGCACGCGCGGGAATTAGCGTGTGGTAGGAACGCGAGCATGAAGACAACGTTTCGAAAAGACTGATCGTTACCTAATTGTTTTGCACGCCATTCATCTTAATATAATCGCAATTCATGTAAACGTTCAAAGCTTTGAACTCTTAAATGCTTCCCACTTCTACTTAAAATTATTATTGTTTCCTTCATAAATACCAAAAGAAAAATTGTTTTCGCCTCCATTTTTAACACCTCTAAACTGCCTTTAAGACGTTATGACGTATCATTTTATGTTTAGTTTTTAATAAATAAATGTAACGCAATACTTGCGATGCATGGGTAGTAATAGAGATTAAACTTTTTTTTTCACACATTGAGTAATCAACACCACAATCTTTTCTACGGGAGTGTTTCTCGCCAGGCTAAAAGCCCTGGGCGTTTATCCGGAAGCCAACATTTATTTACTTTATTTTGTTTATCTGGCAGCATTTCGGGTAACGGGCGATGCTGATAAACGCTGAATAACCCACTTTCTTTGTTAACAGTCGTTACCAGTTACGAGGAAAGTACGCTAAGAAATGAGGAGTTTAAATAGCGTCGTTTAAACAGTTTCAAGCAACTGTTGATGTTATCGGCGGCCATGACAGCTAATGCGTCTAGCTCGTGTGGTTAGTATGCCATACAGGCGATGGTTCACACCCCACATCTGACACAGCGTGTGTTATGCACTCCAAACATTATGCACCTCACCAGTCTGCAAAATAATAACATCTCATCTTCTTCTTTTTTGTGTACTGCCATTGGACAAAAAGCAGGAACTTTAAACTTTTAAATGTTGGTTGATTGAACTGAAACTTGAGGCTATTTCAGTACTAACAGTTGAATATGGAGATTTAAACATTGCGTTGCTTTCGGCGGTAAAGCAAGAAATGGAATTCATGAATTTATATAGTTTGAATAGCTGATTTGTGCATGCATTGGAATGTCCGTAAATGAAATGTCAGTTGCTAGGAAAGTTTAATCAGTATCTGGCATATGGTCACAGTAATATAATGAAAAATATAGCGGTCTAATAACAGTTGTAACCTCTCAGTTTTGTCCGTTGTTTTAAATGTAGTGGACGAGCAATTCCAAATAATTAAGACGCGTTCTTTGTGCGGATGCAATTAAAACAAAAAGTTATCAGTATAACTGACAAGCCTACTTTCCTCAAAGTGGGTGCAAATTAACTCTGAAAATAAAATAATTTACGTAATCTAGGAATATGAAAAAGTAGTATTGATTTAGATATATGTTAAACGAAATATACAGCAGGTAAGTCACCTTACTCAGTAATATGCGAATACTCAGTTTGATAAAATTGGAGAAAAAGTTTTCTGAGATAACGTTCTACCATAAAGATAAAAAAAACAGTCGCCGTTTTCAAAATATTACAAAAGGATGAACAAAATACGCAAAAGTCAGTTCAGCTTTGTATGCAGTATGTGTACCAAGTTTAATTAACTACCTCATACTTTTTCATCAGATAAGTCAAATTATGCAAAAAATAGAACAATAGCTACCACTACAAAATTATGAACACAAAATGAACGAAATACCCAAAATTCGAATCAACTTTTTATGTAGTAGGCCTATATGCGTACAACGTTTGAAGATTTTCTGAGAACATATTTCCTAAGGTATGTAGTACTACACTAAAAATATAAAATATGCCATCATTTTGAAAATATAAAAAACAGGATAGACAAAATACACAAAAGTCAAGTCAGCTTCGTATGCAGTATTTATGTGTACCAAGTTTGATGAAATTCTGAAATATAGTTCCTTAGACATCTAGCTTGATCTAAAAAGTTTAAATTAAATTACCGCCGTTTTTGAAACATCATAAGGGCGTAAACGAAATACATAAAAATCAAATAAGGTTGCTAAGAACTATATGCGTACAATGTTTGATTAAATTCGGTCCACTGGTTCCAACATTTTTAAGGGGGACACGCACGCATACACACACGGACTCATGCATATACATACAGACACACAGACAGAAAGGTGATCTCATTAGCCTACCTTTTACTTCGGAAAGCAGGCTAATAAATGACCGATTCTGCGGCAGATGCACTACCGGTATTGGCGTCACTCGCGCCTCTGCCTGCAACTCGAAAGTTGAGGCGATCCACGTGCAACTATGACAACAGAACACAATATATTGCAGTAACCCATTAAGGCGGCCGCCTACCTCACGATTCAAATTGGTTGCAGTGTGTTCATAAACAGCTTTTTTTCTACGAAACAATTCCACGTGAGCCCATTGTGCCAATGTACGAAAAGACAACACACTTCAGACAAGGTCGGAACCTCATTGTAAGACACTATACTAATTTTATAATACTGTTTCTAAGTCCACCAACATGGCTAAAAACGGCCTTTTCAGACTGCCGTACTACAAAATAGTCTAACCTGGTGTAGGTGAAACTCAGATTGCGAGTGCACTTAACTTTGTTAAAAACTTTCCACCAGTAAAATTGTATGGTCCTATAGTAAAACTGTTCTGTGGGAAGCTCGCACACTATTTCAGAGCTTGGCTCGTTGAGGCGATGCGGCATTTGATGCGAGTTTCAAGGTCGCCCTTATGACTCCGTCATTTCTGAGCCTTTATCATGCAGTTAGGCGGCGCCCTTAAGATGGAAATACACACCGGCACTTCGTTGTACATAGTATGAGAATAAATAACTTAAGTGTGCCGCCTACCTGGGTGGCCTGGCCTGAGCGAAGGTAGGAATAGTCATGTTAAATATGTTTGGCGTGGCTCTCAGTACGTGTTGAACCTACACATAATGTAACCACTGACTTTATTGCTCATATCGGTGCGACCCACATTGCTATGGGATATTTTACTTTTTTGTATACCCTGAAAACTGGGAGTAAGTACGTATTTTCACTCACAAACACACTGAAAACACCTAATTAAAATTTCTTTTCCAATTTTTTTTTCTCTATCAATGTTTCCCCCTTCGCAATGCAGAAAATCACTTGTCCAAAAACGATATCGTGAAAGGTGACTGGACCCCACTGAATGTAAGTAACACGTAAATCCCTTTGCATCAGAGCTCCCAGACAGGTAGCGCCCTTAATAAACTAACATAGGACTTGAACGATTTATTTTCTTGCTCAAATTATGCTAAGAAAAATGGTATTTAACTAAATTTGTTTTTGTAAATTTGCAAGCAATTATTTACTTTGACAAATTTACTTCCGTAACATGTACTAAAATTTACGCATACGTATAATTTTAATAGGGAATCAAAACATTTCAAACAAAGTTCCTCAAATTCTCTTAAACTCATACAAACCTTCCGAAACTCATGTAAAGCTCCTAAAAACCACAAAAAAAATTCATCGAGTTAACATAAATATCCTTACATTCCCAAAAAAAAACTATTAAATTCCATAAAATTGTACAAAGACTCAAGCCCCTGCCACAATGAACTTTTAACTGCCTTGCAGTGCAGTGCCGTGCCGTGTTGGTGTGATTCTGGCTATCTGATTGGCCCACGTGACCATGACGTCACTGCCGTTCTGCTTGCCGGGCAGTGCTGTGCTGTGCCGTGCTGTGCCGCCAATTCCAGGCGAACTTTTAACTTTTTTGCAACGGCAGGGGCGGCACTCACCGGCCAACACCGGCAGGGAGCGGCAAGGTGATTGCTATTGGTTGACTGGTGTACGTCACAAAACGAGAGCCAATACTGTGACAGCGTGCGGAGAAAAAAATGTAAACAAACAAAAATAAGCGACTGCTCTGCCACTTGTGCGCAGAATGAACTGTACCCCAGCGGCAGGCACCGGCGTTCATTGTGGCATACAAAGAGGAGAAAACCGGCAGGTCACCGTAGCGGCAAGTCACCAGCAGATGATACTTTTCATTGTGGCAGGGCCTTCAGAGTTTCTTAAATTCTCATTGACTTTAGCGAATTTGTGTAAAGTTTCATAAATGCACAAAGTTATTTCATTTCACATGAAAGTTCATTAATTTACGTGAAATTTCTGAAGGCTAGGCATCACTCAATACTGCATTAGTTTATTTTTTGTCTATTTAAATTTTCGAAATTCTGAAATGGAAAGGTAATATTTACTAGTTAGTATGGTGCATATTCTATTTACCTTGCGCTACAGTACAGCCGTGACAGTTGAACTTCGAACGTATATTAAGATTACACCATACCCATGTTGTAAAATTCTTTGTTTAAGGTCGTAATATTTGTTTTAGGGTATAAATACAAAATGTTTGTTCGAAGAACCAATTTAATGTAAGTGTGTTCTTTAACATGTTTGCACTAAATTTGTTTGATGCGACGAATGCAGTTTGTAAACAGTGATAGAAAAAATGGATGTTAATTTTTCTATCACTGTTTACAAATTGCATTTACCAAGTAATGTGAATTTAGGGCAGAACATTAGGTTGGTTCTTCAAGCAAGCATTTTTTATTTATACTCTAAAACAAACATTACGGCAGTAAAACAAAGAATTTGTACATCAGGGGTATAGTAGAATCTTAAGGTCGCAATACGACACGCGACTTATTTTAATGCTCATAATTTTCCGGAGTGATTGTGGCCTAAAAAATTACTTCATAGGTAAAACTGCCAGTTCGGTACTGTAGCGCAAGATAAGTGGAATTTGTGCTTTAATGGCGAATTGTACATATTTCGTCTCATAATTAAAAAAAAAAGTAAAGTAAACGAACCTTATATGGCGAGCGATGGCGAAATATCTGTACAATTTATGTTAAGGGGAAGTGTTAGACAATTTTGTTGTATTTTCAGTTTTTGAGCCACGAAAATTATTCAAAAAATATTAATCGAAATTTTATCTTCGCCAAAACATAGGATATATTCTTGGTAAACTGCTTGATATAAATAATAATTAAATCTTTCATTAATTTACCATGCGGAATCACTGCAAAATAATATAGGTTAACTTTCAAGAACTCTCTTGCAAGTTATTTATGTCGAGCAGATTACAAAGAATATATTCTATGGTTTGTCGAAGAGAAAATTTTGATACTACAATTTAAATAAACGTTACGGCTCAAAAACTGTAAATACAATAAAACCAAATATTGTATAAGGACAAAATAAGAACGTTATAAGAGAAACAGGAGACGTGTCATTTAATTCTAGTGCATGCCGAAATGAGTGCTGTTTCTTTATTACTCTATGGGTTGTTTTAGTTTTATATGTTGGTTTTTATAAACTGAAATGTAATCGTGATTTTAGAATATAGACATGTTCGTTTAGTTATTATTTTGATAGCTTAGGATTTAAAATATTTATAAACACATTCTCACTCCATTAGCAGAGAAATTCAGTCTGTAAATTTATAACCACAGTAGAAAACAGAGACATGAGAACGTGAATTTTGTTTGTGTTTCAAGTTCGCGCCGTTGGTTACATGTCTCGCGCTTTAACAATGCTAAAAAGCTGTACTTTCCCATGTTGTCATTTTACAATATTTGATAAATCTTTCTAATACCCCCCTCCCCTTAAGTAATGTTTGTTGCTTGCCGGCCCGAGTCTCTGTTCTCATACCAACCCAACAGGAATGAAACTTCCTCGCTGGTGACGTGCAGCAATATAACGCACTTCGCCAGCTCAGCCACGCGGGCCATTGACGTACAAGTGGCTGCGATATCAGCTAGCCCGGGCCTTCTGGAGCGCGGCACGGCAGTAGGATACACAGCTAAAAAAAAACATCTGCGGGAGGGCAGCGGGTGTTTCGGTTTTTATGTCGCGAGATAGCACCACCCCCGCGCGGCAGTATTTCTCTCGTTTAATTAACACGGGGAATTCCCCCTCCCCTTCCCATACTTCTGGAGCCCGTCGACGATGGAACCGCCTTTAGCCACAGCTGTTACGAGAGAGCAGATATGTCCTGCCTCGTGCTCGGTTCTGAATCCAGGCGATTCCTAGCACTATAGTAAGATGGTTGCGTCTGTGCTGCGCTACAAACCGGTACTATTTATATCCCACTTTGTAAATACACACGAAACTTGTGAAATGCAAATTACTTTGGGCACTCTTTCATTTGCTAAAGTATATTATGTGCAACAAATTGAAAGTATTTTGTTGGATAAACGCCGTTACTAACAATTGCGTATATCGATCAAAATATTTTAAATTATAATAAATACCCACATTGCAATATCATTCGAAACTTATATACATATATGTGGGTGTATATCTGTGTGTATGTATGTATTTATATATCGTATTTACATTAATCGTCAGTTTTTTTTTTTTTTTTTTTTTTTTTTTTTTTAAATTTTTTAATTTTTTTTTTTTTTTTTTTTTTTTTTTTTTTTTTAGTATTTTTAAAATATTTAAATTGTTTGTGATATGTATTTTTCCCTTTTGTATAAAATAATAATATCATGTCAAACTAGCAACACGTTATTATTTCACACTTAATAATGTAATAAATACAAGTTTCACTTCGCATGTAACGATAATGTAAGATGTTTACAGCAGGCTCTAAGGTGGCGTATTGGTCAGACAGTCACCTCGCATTACGGCAATCTACGCTCGATTCTTGACTTAGTTTCTCGATTTTTGACAGGAGATAGTGTTTTTGTTGACCAGTAGCTATATCCGGGATATCTTCTGTATACCCCATACATGCATTCCATCGCTGATTCACCCCTATAGGCTTTATAGCACATCTCCTCAGCCGTAAGCAATATTGCATGTATACTTTTATAAGATGAAAACTGTTTTACGTGGATAATACTTTTTTCGTTAATTTTATTTTTAATAGTATTTAACATATTTTGACAGAACTAATGTTAAACATTACTAACTTAATGACGGTATTTACAGCAAAACTATACAATTCTGTGGAATTCCCTAACCGTGGTGACTGACAAAAGTACTTAATGGAGTTTTCTTTTCCTTGAACAACGAGCGTTGAATTTTAATTTCCAACCTGAAAGACAATAATGTCAAGTCAGTGTACTACAGTTACTTAATTTTAGTTCTTAAATATATTGACAAACAGCCAAAGATAATACGCAGCACATTTTTGATACATAATTTTTTTAAAAATTTGAAACAATATTAATTTAAATAATTTATTTTACTTACAATTCTATCGTTTTATAAATGAGTTACAAATACTCCAGGTGTACCTAGAACCGGACTGCTGCCATGTCGCCGGCGGCGTTTGACGTGTGGACTATCAGCCAGGCGCTGAACGTCACAATTTTTATGTTTTGTAGCTTTTATGCACCACATATTCTGAGCGTAATAAATGTGCCATATATACGTTGAAAACTATTCTGGTGCTATGTCAACTTTCGTAGTTTTTCCGGTTCGCAGAAAAACTTTTGTTGTATGGTTTAAATTCCTGTAATAATTGCGTAATTAAGTTACTTCCAAATTAATTTTTTTTGTGACGTGAAAAGTGTAACAAATCTTTAAAACTGCTGACGATAGAGGAATGACAGTTATTTAATGTTGTATTATATAATGCAAAAAATTCGTGCAGACGGAATGCATGGGAAGCACCTTGAAGCACTAAGATATATCAACCTTTGGCACCTTGAGCATGATTAAGTAGGCTACTCACGAAGTATGTTAAATTTGATGAAATGAAATTCATCAGATCATCATCATCGTATACACACACATATATATTTTTCGTGTGTGTTTTTGCAAAAATTCGTTTCTTACTTAGTTTTTATTAACTAAGTGTTTATGTCCTTTTATATGTTTCTAAAAAGTTATTATTTGTTTATATCTCTAAATAAATATTTTCGTTTTGATCTTACATATTGGTTATGTCACAAGATAGGAGAGAAAACACGTTGGGAGAAAGACAAATTAACCGGTATAATGCGAGTATTTATTTCATTATAAACTTAGGTGACACGAAACCATCTTCAACATCATATACATTGTCAACACATTCTGGAAGTATGTACTAAACGTTTAGTCCTTAAATATTACTGGTTTTTATAAAATAGAAAGAAAAAACACTAATTGTCTTATTTAGCTTCTAATATAAAATCAGTTTTATATATCATTCCGAATTAAATCCAAATTGAAATTTTTTATTTTGTTTCCTTCATATTTTGATAATTTTGAACTTGTTCCATCAAACTCTGCGTAATGCATCAAACAGGAAATGCCACAGGCTATAACTTACGGAGAGTGTAAAATAGCAATGAATCATCTCAAGAAGTAGGTCTGATTGCGAGATAGCTAAAGGTTCTATAAATTGCTAAGCTAGTAAAAAGTTATTTAGTGAGAATGTGTAAAAATATTTAGTTACCAACTGCACCAACGCGTAAATAGCATACACAAAAATGGTGACAGTTACAAAATATTTTGTTAGTATTGAAACAGCCAAATATTTTTTGTACTCACCACAAAAAAAAAAAAAACTTGTTGTCACTACTAAAACATTGTGGTCAAGAGCAAATTATTTTGTTGTCACTATCTACAAAATAATTTGGCTGTCTGAATACTAACAACATTTTTCTTCGAGTGTACATGCTTAAAGTTTACGCAGTTTAATGGCTTTCGAGTCATTATGGTATGGGTTTGTTTTACGACAAAGTTTATACAACATGCCTGATATAAATGGATTTTTTTTAGAGATGAGTCATTTTTGCTTTCTCATACGATTCAAGATAATTTGGTCGAAAGAAATTAACATAATTACTTAAATGAGAGAAATATCGACGAAGCATTCGTATCAGCGGGTAATGAGAAAAGCTCGTATCAAATGAAGTATTTGTATAATTATGTATCATGGGGGTCGTAGATAACATACACTATACCAGAGACGGCCAACCCCATGCCCGTTGACAAAACACCACATTTTGAATGATGCGCTAAAAGATGAAGCATTTGGACTATATTTCAAAGTTATTTAAACTATCAATAAAAATATTTCAACAATAATTTCATGTATGGCACTGCTCCTTATCTAAATCCTGTGGAGATAGTATTCGAACTTTACGAGGATATGAATATAGGAATACACTGCAAATAAATATTTACAAAATGACTTTCTGTTATAATACTATAAGAAATTACGTAAGTGTTAAGCTCGTAAGAAGTAGTCAGTGTGAAAGTTATATATCGTGGCCCATGACAATATTTGGTTCGAAGTTTTTGCCACAGCTCGGAAAAGTTTGGCCGTCTTTGGCTAGATGTTTAATTGTGGTTACTGGTGGACGTTGTTAATGAATTAAAGGAAGAATTGGCATGCTCTAATAAGTATGAATAATTTGTTTACATGCAGTCCATCAGCAGAACGGGAAAATATCGATTAACTAAGTTAACAGCAAAAATTCAGAATTGCTAGGGAACAGACGATTCGGGATAAAGTGAGCACTCAAAAAAGCCCTGCTCAAGTTATTTTTTCAGCCAATTTGTACATTTACGCGCGTAACGGCTAACGACGGAACAATATATAACCTCTGTAGACACGTCACTTGATGTTTGCACGTGTAAGATAAAATGTGCAGTCAGTATGAATCGATACAGTTTGATAAAAAATAGTTTATTAACTATATAAACTACAACTTCGTCGATTTCCGTTTATTTTATTTTAGTATTGTTGAATTTAAATAGGAAAAAACATGGAACTATATTGCGTAATTCCGCTGCCAACCATACAAGCAGTAAGGTAACTAGAGTCAATGTAGAATTATATACTGTAACGGCTCGTGATAATTTTCAAAGGTAAAATGTTTAGGGTTCATCTTATCCTGAACGACCTATATCGAAGGTCCGTATTCCTTGCGTGTTTTCTTGCAGGTTTGTTCGCTGACGCAGAGTTGTCTGTGGCGACGAAGGCGTTGCTGCCGCAAGCATTCTCGCTGCTTGGGATTCATCGAATCTGCCTGGGTTCTCTCGGCGAGAGACAGTCGACCACACATTTATACAAGAGAGCCCGGACATGAGACACGGTCTGTTCGGGCGATCGGAAATATTTCCCCGAGTTACTCTGTAGCAATTCACCTTCGGGGCTCGAAATGCAATTCACGCCATTATCGCTGCGTCGAAACCAGAAACTGCCAACATCGTTACGTATGTGGTACGTAAGGAGTCTTCTGGTATTTATTTCTCCACAATGTGTTCTACAACCTACCTACCGCTTATGAAATCTTTCGAATGCAATTAGTTTCAACTCTTACTGCGAAACGTACTTTCAATAAGCTGGTAAACCGATCAAACACACGACTGTACAAACATAATAACTTTTTCCTTATACAAATATGCATTTGTTTAGTCCTGTTTTGTGTGTGCGTATGTATGTCTAAGTAGTACGGCAATTAATGTACAGAGGCAGTGGCGTCGTGGTACCATCCCGGGCGCGTTCGTTTGCGCTCGGTAATTTTCGGTTCGGCTGCTATTTCAACAACCATTTACTTTGCCCTTTAACTCCAACAGCCTCTAGTTTCCATCCGCCATCATGTTTACCAATTACTCGCTTCCACTCGGCCACCAAATTTACCAACTACAACTATCCCCTATTTTTCGAATGTCATTTGTTTACATCACCTGAAAGCGACCGTCTTCGAATCTAGAGTTGCCTACCAGGGCCAGTGGTGTAGCCGCCATCTTGGGTTCTACGATTGGCAGCCAAAGGCGGTGAATTTGCTCGATTAATCGATCGCCATGTGTTGTCAACTGGCCATCTCAAGTGTCGCGTTATATGTGCATCTCATGTCGTATAGGCATAGCCCCTTATGTAGATATGGCGCAACACTGGTAATTATAGTATGTGTAACTTGAATAATAGAGAAGGGGTGCAGAACTCAAATTTTCAACCCTTGCAATACTAAATAGTTGCCTTAGGTCAATTTATTGTTTTTCAATGGCGGCGGACGTAATGAAATGTATTTACTTATTTTCAAAATTATTAAATTGTCTCGCAAAGGAAACAAGGTAGACTGACATCTTACAATTAGTTAGTATACTGTTTCAGTATAATTATTCTAATTTTTAAGATAATTTTACTTGCGTCGGTTTTATGGCATTATTTTGTTTCTTTAGACGTTTTCCCACAGATTCATTGCTTATTTTCTCACATCTCCACTCAGACTTCTGCAGTACTAATATTTGAGTTTTTTTTTTTTTTGTTGTTGTACAGAGTTTTAAGAAATCGATTGAAGAAATTTTTTTATCTATGACCTCCCCTTATTTTCGACAAGAATCACTTCTCGCTTAGCCAGTTTCTTTTTTTTTTTTAATATAACATTTTTTTCAAGCTTTGGTGAAATTATCTGTATATTATGTTATGTGCCACGCACACGCACACACTCTTCAATTGTTTATTAATTCATCATAATATAAACATAAATTCACATTTTCTTTAAAAAAAAAAAAGAAGTAATTTTCTTAAGTTAAGTATGTGTATTTCTTAGGAACCTTATAAAGTGTTTCTATAAATTGTCTCAAACAGGATTAATGAACGTGTAATTGATGTTAAAATATTTGAAAATAATATAAAATTAGGTTCGTATGTTTTTGATTAAAACTCCGAAATTTATATTTATGTTTGACGTTCATAAAACAGTTGTATTTCCATAAATAATGCAAAATATTGAATACGTATAGGAAATAAATATTTTTCCTTTTTATCTCCTACGTAGTATAAACATCTCACCGTCTCGCCACATATTCGTCTCGGCGTCTCATCGATACCATAATATTATCTCGCACGAAATGGTCGTGCATTTATACCCAAAGACGTTTCGTTTAACGGCCCGGCCCCGAGTTTCTCCGTATTCGAAAGAATTATTGTTGTTAACCCAAACGAGAGACTATAACGTAATACTGCTCTGTAACTTCGTTACTAATTGGTTTTACTATGTAATGTAATTTTTCGTGTCAAACGGTGTAAATTTATCAGTTAAAATGATATTTTGGTGATTAACTAATCAGCTACTATCATGCTGTACGTTGTCCCAACAAAACCAGTGTACGTAACAGAAACCTGTTATAACAAAGTTAGAGCGATTTTTAGATATTGGGTCATATTTATATTTTTAAAAGATATCACCAAAAATGTTGAAACTCTGACCCAACAGACCTTTGAGATTACTGTATTAGTTAATTTTTATGAAATTAAATTCACAGTTATTGCATCTAATTTGGTGTCCCCTCACCTTCCGCACTGGTGCTCGAAGCACCCAAAATTCAAATTTGCACCATAGTTATTGCACCTGCAATTTTATAGGGACATATTTATACGGACACTAAATGCTTGTTTATGCGTTATCTACTACCCATTCAATTTACGGCCACTAATTCCCGAACAACTTGTATACAAGGAAAATACTTCTTGTTGAGTATATTTCTGCAAGCTGAAAATGTTATCATACCACCTATACTTAACAGAAAACTGTGTGGAAATAAAAAACACTAAAACAATAGACTATAAAGTACTTCAGGATTACGTTAAAAAAGCTTGAGTGTTCTTCAGAGCACTAATAATATTTACACAAAATATAGTGCATTGTTACAGTACCTTTGGTATGGAATCTATACTTAACAAAATTAAGTGCCCCTATCTACGAATTTAGAGGATTAATTTTCTTATTGGTTACTTAATTTAGGGTACCTTATGTGTAAATATTTTTCTTGAAATTCATATCAATTTCAAAATTTTGAGAAGTAGTTACAGTAAATAAATATATATGTATGTATATCGTTTGGCTTATTTGTATTACGACATGGCTCCTAATTTCTCCTACTCTTGTGATAGCTATTTTTTAAGCCTAAAAGAAAACACTGCTTGTATAAACTTAATAAAGTCTCACAGCTTTGCTAAGCGTAGTGTTTACTATGTTGGCAATTTTTTCAAAGGAAATTATTACATTGTGTATACTAACTGATGAAAAATATTATATTTACTAATTTGCTAACTCCATTTTGAAAATTAATAAAAATAAATACGGTTAGAAATGTGTCCCCTGCTACTTTTCTATGTAAATTTTTCATGTAATAAGATTATTAGGTTAAACGATTTCGTATAACGGAAACACGTACGTACATGACTCAAGTTATGTTCGGGTTACGAATGCACCGGTCAAAATGTCACTTTATACACCGCAGAGCTCGTCGATTAGAATCTAACATGACCTAGTTTCAATGAAAACGGAATGCGTGACATTAACATTCTATTTGAAATTGTATAATTCGCTGCAAGCAATCTGTACTAATTATAACAGAATTTCGCACGATGATCGGTATTTCGTGGCCAGGAAGAGTCCAACTTCGCCCGCTCTTCATTTAACGAAGCATGTTCGATTATTGGTAGTTTCAAATTGTAACTGGCAGTTAAATCTCTCGCCACTGTCTGCCGAGTTCCGCTTGTGAAGGCAGAAGGAATATACGAATATATTCCTCTCAACACCATCCGATTTATTTTAGGAAAAAATTCCGCCAAAGGCAATACCGCGTAATATTTTAATTATCTTACATACATTTAATGTTAGTACACTTTAAAAAACCTTCCTTATATGATTAGGAAGTTATTATCCCAGACACAGCATGAGACAGTTTCTATACTTCTGTCTTGTAAATATGCAAATTTTTACAAACGTTACAATACAAGTCTGATAACTGTAATATACATTTGACTATTTTTATAATTAGGTTTAGGAGTGTTACCATGGATGTCTGGGAAACTATTCTACGATACCTACTTCCTTAGCGCTACTATACGCACGTCTGGTAAATTTACAAAATAATTTTTAGAGTGTATATTCACACTTTATTTTTCTGTGAATTTCATCTACAATTATGTATGCATTTTATAACCCTGCGACGGCAATTTTAAGGCTTATTTTCAACTCGATGCAACTCATAACTTTTGACGAAATTTTCATACTATAATTAGACATTGTATAAAGGAGAGAGTATTTTACTGAATAATTGCCGAGCAATTGCTTGTAAACAAATTTTTGCTTATCCAGGTGCCTATTTAAATGAATATTTCAGTGTCGTTCAGTGGTGGTCACTTAATCCCCGTCTGTAGGAAATTTGAAATGTTTGAAAAAGTACCGATAATTGATATATTGCGTTACGTTATTCAAAAGAGATAGTTAAAGTGGTCTCGTAAATACATTTCCTTGCAATAAAATTGATAAATCCATTATATCTGTCACTTCTGTGACATAGTTCCTGTACATATTTTAAAAATTTAAACAGATGTTTGTCGTAAATTCGTCAGTTAATGAACATATAAGAACTGGTGAATAAATCCGAAGTCTTTCATATAATGTCACAGTGCTGTAAAAATAAATTCTCAATAATTGCAATTAAATTAATGTAATGATTCATAACAGCAAAATTTAACCTGAGGGATGAGACCTCATCTTAATGGCGCCGCCTACCACGCACTTAAAATATGTTGTAATTTGCGGAGAAATACTGTTTTTATGAAAATATTCCACACGCGTCAATTGTACCACGGTACGAAAAGAAAACACACTTGGGACAGTAACGGAATGTCATTTTTAACAAACATGCCACGATTGTTAAAAAAATCTCGTTCTAAGCCCTCCAACACAGCTACAAACAGCCTTTTCGGGATAATGTGAGCGTTCGAAAAAGCCCTGCTAAATTTCTATATTCAGCCAATTCGTATCTTTCCTCACGTAACGACTAACGACGGAAAATATCCAACCTCTCTGGACATGCCATTTGATGCTTGCACGTGTACGATAAATTGTGCAGTTAGTAGGAACCTTTAATTCTTGAAAAAAAAAAAATACACATATTTAAATGATTATAAAAACACAAATATGTCGAACTGGGAAGATTTAACATAAGTATTTTTCATTTAAATAAGAAAATACACTGAACTACAGTCGGCAATTCGCTGCCAACCGTACAACTAATAAGGTAACTATTGTTTATGCTGAATTATATGCAGCAAAGGCTACCGATTTTTTTTTCAAAGGTTAAATTGTTAGTGCTCAGGATATCCCGAACGATCTCTGCCATAATTAAAAAACCTGATGCAAGTGATACTCAGATAGAAACGTGCGCTGAATTTTGCTACCGACTAATCATCAATATAATGATATGGTCACCACGAATATTACGCGCTAGTTGTGTGCTTGGCTCGTTGTGGCGATGTGGTTTTTGATACTCGCTTTAATGTCGCCCTTATAGCTCCGACACAACTGAGCCTCTAACACGCAGGTAGGCAGCGCTCTTAAGATGGCCATACTCGAGACACCATGAGCTACGAGTCAGTAGCACTGTTTTGTTGCGTAGTTAAAAGCTCGGTTTCAGTCGCCATATTGAATAATTTTATCTTTCGCTGTTTTGAAATTCTGATAAGAAAAATTTTAAATGTGCGATTATACCGCAAATTCTATTTACACTGCGCTACAGTAAAGACCTAGCAATTTATCTATTAAAATTATAATTACGCCGCAACATGTGTGGCAATTTTTTTTACATTCATTGCCCGACTAATTTCGACCAGACTATACATTAGTAGCTCAGTTTCCACGCTTGTACTATAGCACAAAGTAAATAGAATTTGCGCTGTAATCGCATATTTAAAAATTTTTTCTCAGAGTTCCGAAGAAGCGAAAAATAATAAAATTCAATATGGCGACTGAAACCGAGCCTTAAGGCGATGAAGATATTCGTGAGAGTATACATTATGTGTGCAGCTGCGACTCTAACGCTCAAAGAACATTACACAAGTGATTCATAAGAGGACATTCAACCTTCATATTTAGGGTAGTGTATCCTTGTGGAGACTTGGGAGAACTATGCTGTGCAACTTATAGTCTGTCTTAAATATCAAGATTACAACCACGAGGTAATCAATTTTCAAATTAATGTCTTCTGTAATGGCCAGTTTTGAAGGTAATGTGTTTTGCGTAAAATTTATAAAAAAAAAAAAAAAATACTATTACGGAAAGGTTTTTCTTTTAATTTATTTCCTCAGTAGTTTGTAGGTTGTAACTTACAACATTACATTTGTAGAGCCCCTAGTTTGTAGCGAAGATTTTTGACAATTTTGTTGCAATGCCTTCCGTGCATATCGTCAGCTCTACTCCATAATTATTGGCAAAAAGTCTTTGTTCAGACCAGTCTCTCATTTGACTGCGCCGATTAGAATTACATTATTGTGACAGCACACGTCTGTTAATTGCCTAGAACCACAAAACAAGAAGTTTTTACATTCAATCACTGGCCACAAAGCAGAGCTGCTGTTGTGCACATAAGGTATTCAAACAAATGGTGCAAAAATGTTTTCTCTACGAAATTTCACACTTTTGCATGTAAGAACATACTTTCATAAATTTCACGTAAAATATCTTTTTGTTTGAAAGTATTACTTGAAGTAATGTTTTAAATATTTGATACCACATTGACACTCTGAGAAAACAAGTCTGATATGCAGAGTAGTCAGTTTACTCCGGGATTCCACCCGTGGCTTAATTTATTTTATGACAGTTTTCCGTAAGTATGTACTGGGTTTCCATGAAAACGTATCTGTGCTTGATTTAGTAGATTTTATGCGTGTCTAAAACGTGTGTCATGGACAGAAAAGTTCACATTACCCACATATATTATCAGTTAATTAATATTTTTATTATTTTTAAATTAAGTTTACGTAACTGCAAGATAATGATTACGTCCCGCAATGGTGATAAGGTAAGGTAAATGAACTTCACGATCCATCACTAGCGGTGCCTCTACACAGCTTGACACAATGGACAGAAAATGGGGTAGAAATCGGCCATGACATTTTGATAAGACCATGATCTATCATTTCTACAGCTTTCACGATAGTTTTTTTAAATTCCTAAACGACAGAGGATATCGTAAAATTGTTTCACAGTTTCATTAAAAATAGTTTTTACTATGTAGTCTAATTTTGCCCACACAAAAATTTTGATATATTTGGTTAATTAGTTCGTTGATGGTAATTTCATTTATTGCATAATTAGCTGAAAACATCGTGTATTTTGCCTTGATGAAATTAGTTAACATAGTATACACTATTTTTAACGAAACTGGGCAACCATTTTTCGATACCTGTTATCGTTTAGAATTTTAAAATATTACTATCGTAAAAGCAGTGAAGATGCTGGCTAATGCCCTTAAGCAGTCCATCCAGCATTCACCTGTAGTGATTTAGGGACCCGTGGATAACCGAAATCAGTATGGCTGGAGCCGAGAATCGAGCCCGGGTTCTCCCGAGTATTGGCTCGCAACGAAGGTCGTACTGGTCACTAGGGACCCTTACTTTTGGTGAAAACATTTCTGCACCAATTTGGTTCAGTGTGTACATCTGCAGCTTTGTTTCATGGCCAGTGATCGGATGTTTTTAAATGTCAGAGGTGCGCTTAAGAATTGGAAATAAGTTGGTGCAAACATCTTTTAGATAAATCAGCTGGTCCCTACTGATCAGCAGAAGAATTTTTGCTGGAAGCTTTCTCCACAATGCGAACATTCGTCACCGGAAACTTAAGAATGTGTGGTAGATAAATTAACGCCAAAAACATCAATTTATTTCTACGCTTTTTGTCGAAGCCAGTATGGATAAAATATTAAATGACAATCCTAGATAATGGTGTGTGCCAACTTTATAATTAAATGCATTTTCTTAGCTTGTGGGTGTGAGCCGCGTCTGAAGATTGTCTTGCGACGTTTCGGCAGTCGTTGCAACTGCCATCATCAGGTAGTCGGAGTCGGAGACCAACTGGCAGATGTAAGAGTTGCAGGTCCTTATATACCCTGGTGTCTGGGTGGCTGCTTCCTGGTTGGCTGGGCCCGTCGGCCAATCGTAGGCCTGCTTGCTCCTGATTGGCCGAGGTGGTTAGCCAATCCTGGCTCTCTCCTGGTGGACCTTCTGATTGGCTGGGTACTTGGGCCAATCGTGTGCTGACTCGCACCTGGTTGGCTGGGTTGACTGGCCAATCCTGGTGAGTCTGTCGTGACTGCCCTCTGGTAGCTTGATTTCGCATCATCCACGAATACATGTGACCATATTTTGCTTAGCCGATATCCATCTTCCCTGTAGATGTTGTTAGGGTGTTTTATTATCTCTATTGCCTCTCTCACAGTTCTCTGACGATAATTACTGATGTTGGTTATTGTGGAGAACTTGTCAAAATCGATGCTGTGTTTCGTTTCCATGGAGTGTTCTGCTATTGCTGATTGCTGGTTTTCGTATTTGTATGCTCTGATGTGTTCTTTAATTCTTGTTGTGATTTTTCTGCCTGTTTGCCCTATGTACACTTTCCCACATGAGCAAGGAACTTTGTATATTCCTGCCTGTTCTTCGGCTGGTGTTTTGTCTTTTGCCGATCCCAGGATGCCTTTTTTAAGAAACTTCTAAACGTGTTTCTAATGTGTACCTTTACAAAAAGAACAAAAACTTCAAACGATGTTGGAATTGCAGTTTCAAAACTTCACATTAATTATAAATATCATTCCGAAGCCTCTTAAAATGAGTCAAATGGACATTTTTAAATCTATTGATATCCAAAACAACTACTTAACGGGATTGATGTGAAACAGCGATATAAATGTGTAAGGACCCTTGTTCTTCGCGAATAGAATTTTTCCCCAGTTTGTCTCAGTGCCTTACGTGCAGATCTGCAATTCTACTTCACGCTTATTGGCAGCATATCTGTGTGAAGAGCCGTATCTCATTTGACTGAGCCAATTACAATAACGTTTCTGCAACACCACACGTTTGAGATTTGCCGGTAGAATCTCAAAGCTCGTGAGAGTTAAAATATCCTATCACTGACCAAGAATCAGAACTTCAGAAGTGTACGTAAGGCACTGAAGCAAAGTTGGGCAAAATTCTTTTCGCAAAAAACGGGGGTCCCTAGATATGTGTCGTCCCTGGAAGCGGCGTTAACAAAACGCCGGGAACGTCAGTCAAGATGTCAATGCGGTTGTGTGTCGTTCACGCAAGAGGAGGGGGAGGTGTGTTGATGGGTACGGGAGGGAGGGGAAGGGTTTGACGTGGAACGACATATCGCGGGCGGTCACTTGCCCGCACCCACGGCTCGCCTCATGAATATGCACGGCGCCTGTCCGCGAGAGCCCACTGGCTTTCTGTCGCCCCCTCACACCCCGGGCCACTGACCACCCATCGATTGTAGCTGGCAGTGTAGGTGGGCGAGGGGAGGTGTCCTGTCACCGTCAGCCGCAGCTTCGTCGCCCCGCTAACGAGGGAATAGAAATAACCCGAGTGCCTGCGTGTATGACATCGCACCCCGGTGTACGACGTGACGTCCAGTGGCGCAGGAACCGGCGGAGGGAGGGAGGTCAAGGGGATGTATCCTCCCTTCTTTTCATGTAAAATATATTAATCCCTGATAAGTACAATTGCTGACTATGCTTTTCTGACGTGACGAATGCTTATCAAGATATTGTAATTTCACGTATTTGTACCTAATCTTTTTCATTGAGCTTAAAATGTGTTTAAAGAACACATTCAACCTCGATATTTCAAAATTTCTAGACGGGAAAAATACCCGTACTCCTCCCATTTTACATTCTCCACCCCCTGCCCCTTTCTATTTAAAATTGTTCCTACGCCACAAGTGATGCCACTTATGACCATCGACAAACCACGCTGCCCACGAATATGCCAACTCTTTCTCTGTTACTAGATTTTTCTGTTTATTACCTAGTTCTTTTTTTATGTCAGTTTATTTATCTCCTTTGCTTTCTTCATTACTCTCTGTCTAACGCTTTATTTTTCTTTCACTCCTCTCATTTTTACCCTCCTAATCTGTTTCGCTTCCTTTAGTCTCTCTTGCTCAATGTCTCCTACTATCCTCTCTCGTGCTCTTTCCCTTTATCTCATCTATCTTACTCTCTTTTTCTCCGCTCTCTTTATATATATTTGTATCTCCCTCATTTCTCTCGCCTTCTCTGTTTTCACTTTAATTTTCTCTGTTTATTCTAGCTATGTTTTTAAATCATATATTTTCTTCTGCATCTTACTCTCTCTCCATCTCCCCCCCCCCCTTTTTTTTCCCCAATCTCCATCCTTTTTCTAGTGGTCGCACAGTGTGAAATGTAGTACATTTTAATATCGACTTTAGTGGCGAATATTGAAGGAGATTTTTTTTAACTAGGAGTCTTGCAACTTAACATTTTCCAATTATTACATTTAATTACAGCATTCGAACTTTAAAAACTACATACATCCTCAAGGAAATCGAACTTATCTACGCTTTTATAGTGAGAATGTTTGTGATTGGTACTACTCTACAGTATAGAACACGCTACTCTTGACTTTTTCTTACTACGTGCACAGAGAAAGAGAAAAGTGAAGATATTTTGGTCAGCACTCAACATATAGGACTTAAAGTGCGTGGTATTTAATTCAGCGTTAAGAGCACAATTTCCGAATTGTTGGTTTTTCATAGCCAATTTACAAAAATAAAAAAAAAAATAAAAACAATTCCAGGCAATAGTTTTTGCCAACCTTTTGAGCAAAAACATTTTTTACTGTGAATTCAGCGCTAAAAGCACCAGTTTAGAACTGTAGGTTTCTCGAAGCCAATTTGCAAGAATAAATAAAAAAAACAGCAATCCCTGGCAATAGTTTTTGCCAACTTTTTGAGCAAAACTTTTTCTCGATTAACGTATATCTGAAGAACAATCTCTGACGCCGTAATCTCGTCCTAATTGCGGTGTAATAGATCACGCTTAACAAGCGCGTGCTCGTAAAGTTGGCAATTATAATTATCAAGGATTGTTGTTTTGTAGTTTTTCTATATTGACTCTCAAACAGTGTAGACCTCAATTGAAGAACTCAGCGTATATTTATCTAGCACGCCCTCTTAAGTGCTGGTGAGGTATGGCATGAGGTGAGTATGGAGCAGCGCCGTGGAAGAGGGCAGGCGGGGGAAACAAGAGATCCCAGAGAAAACCCGATCACCAACGGCATCGTCCGCCACGATTCCCACATGCGAAAATCCTGGGACCAACCCCACCGTGCCAGGAACCAAACCCTAATCGCCTTGGTGGGAGGCAAGTGTTGAATACTCAGAATTATTAATTTTTGATGATATACATTACTTTTAATTCTACTCAATTTGTGCAAAGCATTACATAACTGTGGACTTGTATCCTCTTACTTATGAGAGCTATGCTTTCCCCGTTGCCAATATTTGACTTCATTATATCTCAGAAAATGTTTGTGTGTGAATACACATTCTAAAAGTATTCCAAAATGTTTGTCATCGAACATTTAAAAAAAATTATAGTTCATGGTCAGTTAAATTCAGCAGCCAAAATTACTTCCCATAAAAAAATCCCGCACTTTCACACGCTGTCTTCTACTGTAACAGATTAATTCAGTTAACTTCATATTTTAAAATATCGAGTTAATGTCGGACATTCCCATTCAGCAATAAAATTGCCACGATATATCCGAGTTGGCATTAGCGATGATGTCATGACAATACGGAACAAAAGCCAGAAACTTCAGAGGGTAGAGTGAAAGTCTTCTTAGTGATAGCTATTTAATGGCTTGGAAAATAATAAAACTCTGAATGTAGAGAATGCTGAAAAGTATTCCCGTGAGCAAGCTGGTAGGATAATTTATTGATATTGGATTTTGCAGAGCTTCTCGGAAATAAAAGCGTGATCGGACTACCGTTAGCAGAAGAATAAAGTGCGAGAACATATTTTTATAGTCAAAACACATATTAAAATAATCATATGTTGGCGTTTACTAGAAAAACGAAATGGCAACTCTGTTTGCTTAACGTTAGTAAAGAAGATGTTTTTTTACAATAATAGCTTTAATCCAGCGTAATTGTAGCTAGGATGATGTTAGTATGGGAACGGTCTTTAGCTGGGATTCTGAGATTATCTTCGAATATCGTATATAGATACCAAAAATAATCCATAACTAGCAAAACTAAACCTAAAGTAATTGTTAGAAAATCTTGAGTTATTTACTTATTTTAATGATAAAAAATTAAGAATTTCACGTTTTTTTTAGTGAAACAAGAAAAGCCACCTAGCAAAATACGAAAACTTTTAACAGAAATAGCAATGTTTTCAAGAAGTGTGTGTGTGTGTGTGTGTGTCTATATGTATCTTACCCCCTATTACAATTCACAAACGTCCTTTTTTTTAAAGAGCTACCTTTAAAATTTTTGTATTGAGATGTAATTTTTTTAAACATAGATTTCCTACCTAAACTCTGGGCTGTAAGTTTTCTTTGAAGACGGATCTGAACAAAAGTTGAAAAATATTTGGAAATTTAGTGTACTGAAAAAAAAAAAAAAAAAAAAAAAAAAAAAAAAAAAAAAAAAAAAAAAAAAAAAAAAAAACGTACGTATGCAAATGTGTTTTTATATATATACATTTATCTGAATAACTAATTTCCTGTAAGGGGCCATGCACGTAAATTTCATCACGCTCAGTGGGGTCTCAGTTGACGCAGTGGCTAGGCCACTCGCCTCCCACCAAGGCGATCAGAGTTGGATTTCCGGCGGTGTCGGACGATACCGCTGATCGACGGTTTTTTCGGCGGTCTCCCGTTACCCCCACCCCCTCATGCCAGCCCTGCTAAGTGCATCATGTCACTCCTCACCAGCACTAAATACCTAGATGTTATGTGCTGACCAAATCTCTTCAATGCATTCGTGACGTTAAGGATTTACTAAAATAGCAGTTGTACGCTTAGATATATTCCATTTAGTAAACTTGATCGACGACGTCACGAACCCTTCACGTAAACAGTCACGTTAACCAATCAGTGATTGTGTGTCCTCGGAAATATCTGCGGATAATTTACTATAGTACACGGGTTATAAGGCTCTTCACCCATTGAAATCACATATTGTTCTCAGACGCATAGTCTACATAGCATAAAAGTTAAGTCTGTTTCAGGTGGTTCTTGAGAACAGAGCACTTTCGAAATAAAGTTCTGAAAAAATCACTTCCCGTTACTGCATATAATATTAACAAGTTTTACTTCACTCGTACGGTTGGCAGCAATTCGCTTAATGTATTCTCTCATATTCAATATTTGAATACAATAATCGTGAACAACTATGTATATAAACATACATCAACAATTTTGTATTTATACCGACTGTACAGCTAAACTGTCTACACTTAAGTAAAATGTGATTTGGCTACTTTTAACATCTGTTTGCTCACCTGTTCGCTACTTTCAGCTACGGTTCGAAATTTCGCTGAGATAACGCATCGAGTACGGTGTCCAGTAAAGGCATGGAGTTTGCAATTTGAATGCGAATAAAGCTACACGCTAATGATAATGTTTTCTGTATACAGCGAGATCTTACGGTCCATTGATTATTTTCCACGAATTAGTTTTTACTGTTGGCCAGCACTAGTTTTTTAACGATATGTCTTGGCAGGGAAGTGCATGTTATATTATAACAGGCGGGGCTTAGTGACTTGTTTAACCTACATAAAATTAATTTGCTTCACTGGTATCAGGTATCAACTTACGTGCTGATTCAATATCCAACATGCCAAACAAAACTGTAACCCTTAAAAATATCAAAAGTTAGCGGGGGAATTTACTGCCGAGAGAAATGAAGGGTACAGCGCGTATCTCATGATGATATAATAAAAAATGTGATTACGTACAATAACGTTCCACTACTGTGTTTGTCGTCGAATTACGATCTCGGTGCATTCCATGTTCTATAGAATGTTACACTGTAATGTTTGTTTTCATTCAAAATCTTATTATTTGGTAGTTCGGGATAAAGTGAACACTTAGCCCTGCTAAATTTCTATTTTCAGCCAATTCGTATCTTTCCGCAGGTAACGGCTAACGACGAGCAATGTATAACCTCTCTGTACGTGTCACTTTATGTTTGCGCGTCTAAGGTAAAATATGTAGTCGGTAGGAACATATGTAGTCCCGGAAAAGTTCATCAATTACATAGAACGCAAATATGTTGAACTCATTTGATTTTATTTAAGTACAGTTGCATTTAAATACGAAAATAGGCTACAAGGAACTGTATTCGGCAGTGGCGTAACAACTGGGAAGTGGGGGCAGGGTATACATTGCCCCCTCCCCCCTAAATGTTGAAAGGGCGCCGAAAACAATAGTGAATGGGCGCCCAAATGTTGTTTTATTTTATGTTTAAGGAAATGTCTGTGATAAGTAGGCCTGCTCAAATATTGTTGTATATATCGTTGCTGCTAGATTTTGGAAAATAAAGTCAAAATTTGTAAAGGATTTTCAAATTCCTTACTTGGAAAAGTTGTGACGAATTTGAAGGGGGGGGGGGAGTGCCGCCAAATTACCTGCCCCTTTCCTACATTGAGGACCTTGTTTCGCCACTGTCGGCAATGCGCTGCCAACAGTACAACGAGTAAGGTAACTAATGTTAATGTTAAATTACATGAAGTAACGGCTAGTGATTTTTTTTCGAAAATTAAGATCTTTAGTGATCACTTTATTCCGAATGACCTATAATATAATACCATTCACTGAACCAATACACTTTCTTGTACAACTTTTTTATGTATGTAAGTAAATTTTCAAATAAATACCAAAATAAAAATTTTCGTAACACATAAAGAAAGCTGACAGCTGAAAATAATGCCATGTATTTCACGACATAATAATATAAAGGTAGACACAGAAAAGTAACAAAATTTTGATCTGAGTTTCAGCTGTTCTGCAAAATGTATTCGCCACCGAGCAGATGTGATTCGTAACCAGCCGATATTATTTTCAGTTCGTCCAATTTAAAGTTGTACCAGTTTAACTTTGAAAGTGTTACCCGTTGTTCTAAGAGTTTATATCTTGAAAGAAGCTAGCAAAAACAAATGATGCACGATGATCACCCTTCGTCGACGATAGTAAAATTTACCGCTTCGTTCTTTTTTTATTAGTTTCCGGTGGCCGTAATACAAGTTAAGCAGTTAAAGCGCTGCAAGGGTGTGTCATTCCATCGTGATGAAGTATTACGGTTATTACTTTTTTAAGGATTTATTTTGTCCTCCTGCTGATGATTTCTTATGACCAAACTGTAATTTCAGCCGTAACGAACGCCAAGTTGTTTAGTGCGTACGTAGACATATTATAGTAATGAAGGTGGGTCTTCGACGTCGAAGGACCCTGTCACACAATCAAATTTTGCTTCAAATTATCTTCAACTTGTATTAAATTTTATTTATTTAATGCGACGTCACAACAGATGCGATTTTGTCTTTCAATACGTTGATCGTCTTGAATTTCAACAGAAATATTCGTTTATACCATAGCCTATAAGTTTTTCAAACAAATATGAAAAGAGATTTTCTGACAGTATTATCACAAAATTATAACACTTTTTAGCTCTCCATTTTCATTTAAAGATATTAAAAATCAACACACACAGTTTTTTTGTTAAAATTGAACTAATAAAACTAATAAAAATATTTGTGGTTGGTTTCCGTTTCATTAACAGTAAGTAGATATCCTTATTTTTTAATTAACTATAGTATTAATTATTTCGTTAATTTGGTTAACAATTTTCCGATACATTTTTAAGTGGTCATTTCCGTGTTTTCAAATGAAATTGACTGAACGGCAATAAAGTGATTATTAAATTTAATATGTATAATTATATTACAGTAATATAATTGAACAAATAGACTAGCTGATTCCCAAGTCCTCTTCAACAAGATCTCAAGGAACAGTTGGTACACCTCGTTACATAAAGAGTAGGCAACTGGACATGTAATGAGCTACAGTCGTATTCACAGCAACTGAGCGGCCGCCACGGGGCTGTATTTAACAGTGATCACATTTAGCCTGGGAAGGAAAACGGACGGACGTGGCAAGGCAGTCTTGTAATATTATTCTGAATGTCAGGTGAATTTTTCTCGGCGTTCTTATTACGTACTTTACCATTTATTTAGCCATTGCAAATCTTCAAGAGAATCTGCCTGAACGGTAAATATATCTCAGTCTATGAAGTCTTATAAACGTATATATATTTTACAGGTAGCAGAACGACACTCATGTGACAGGAAAAATTAATTTATGCGCAGTGTAGTTTACAATAGAGTAATTTTACTTGTCTTCAAAGAAATTTCTTTGGTATTTTAAACTTTTTCATGTTGAAAAAGCTTCCTTGTGCATTTCAACACTTTTTATTACAATCATAGATAATAGTGAAATATTTAGTAACATATGTCATAACTATTTTTACTACAGAGCATAATTCGAACGTATATAGTTGCAGTCTGCAGTGGTTTTAAAGTTTACCTAACCAAGTCTGAAAACATAAGCTTAATTGACCAATTTTGTATTCTATGTATCATCCTCTGAATTATAGGGTAAAGGCACTTTCAGTTGTTATGACTATTAGAATCCGAGCATCGATGACGTATTTCTGAGAAACAACCAAGAACAGACCTGTCCAACATATTTCAGCACAACTATTTTATGAGGACGTTTGGAACGTCTTTCTATAAACCACTGCCAAAACTACAGTGTCAGAGTAAAGCCACCCACATACAGAGAGATATTATATTCTCGAAAATTGGTTGCCGAAGTTTGCAAGTAACTGCGAAAAGTTATACAAATGACCCATGGACCTTGGCCACGAAGGTCGCCAGAGTGTTTACCGTGTGTGCCAAAATTTTTGGACCTAATCAAGTCTCAGATTCTCACGGGTCATGTAATACCAACCACACGGACGGAATAACATTCCAACTATTTATTGTTTCCTAAGTACTATGATTCTCATGGTTGACAACAATGTTACAGGAGAGTCGTTACGAACATATATGGACGCTGTCTGCCACTTGCGTAAAATGCGTTGCAACGTAATGGGATTTTTTAAAAATAAACTATTCCGCATGCGCCTATTGCGGAAAACTACGAAACGAAAATAATTCACTTCAAATGAATTCGGCATGTCACTGCTAATAGACTTTATCTCAGCCTTCTAGCACGGCTGTCGTACGTTACACTGTACTAACCGGATATATGCAAAACTCAAATATAACGGTACATTAAGCTTTCCAACAATGAAATTATATGGTCACCACTTAAATTCCCATAGTAAATATACACGGTAGTTCACTTTAGGTGCAGAGCAGTGATGCTACATTAAATGTAAGCTTTAAGGCCGTCCTTATAGTCACATACCTTTCCGAGCCTCGAACTCGCAATACAACTCCAGGCAAGAAGTCACTCAGATTACACTAAATACAGTCTTGAAAGTTACTATGAAGGAATTAAACTAATAAATATTTGCAAAAAAAATCTGTTAAATTATAATATTTGTGCTACACTTATACATTACTGTTTTAAAGTTTGCTGAATTTTAATTATTTAGTCTAAATGCAATATATTACCTGCATTCATTTGAAAATACAACAGGTTTATTAGCTAATTGCTTAATCGTGCATTATGTACGTTACAAATTAATACAAAAGCATAATACTGAGTATTACTTCAGATAATATAAAGTTCAATAACATAATAATCCCTTACATTTTACATACAATATCATGTAGGGCCTATACAATTTTAAAAATATAATTTTCATATAAAGAGACAATGTCACTGGTTTCCCTCGCACTTCAGTTATGAATTCGAAAACCAGTAATTTCTGCGTTATAATCGATATAGACCTACTCTGTTAATATGACAGTGCAGAAATCTAATCCAGCAAACAAACAATCTCTTCCAGTGCAAGGTACAGAAGTCTCAAAAGAGAACTTTCACTAGTTGCTAAGTCTGCGAGTGCTTGGAAAAGTTTCTATGTGTAACGACAAAGTTGGCAGCCCTGATTCATCTCGCTCGTGTCGGCTGTACATCAATCAGGACCGCGAACTTGACCCTGCCGCCACGTCGGCTTGTTTGTTTGTTTTTCGTCTGAGCCCTTGGCGCCGCGGCCCTGGACCGAGCGTTTTCCAGAAGGGTGGGCAAGGGACACGATGAAAAAAAAAAAAAAAAAAAAAACACTATCGACATGCAATAAACCGACTACGACGTCGGAAAGCTTTCCGCACTCCGGACGTCGCTCGAATCATGGCTTTTAGCAGACGAGTTATAAAGCGTGGTTCTAAAATTTCATACATCTTCATTATACTATTTATTTAATACAGTTCCTGTGTAGAAATTATTACATGACTTTTTGACAGTGTAGAATTACATATGATTTCAATCTCAGAATACCGAGCGAGGTGGTGCAACGGTAACACATTGGACTTGCATTCGTGAGGACCCGGGTTAGATTCCCGACTCCGGCCATCCTGATTTAGGTTTTCCATGGTTTCCCTTAATCGCTCCAGTTACTGAGATGGTTCCCAAACATGGGCCATGGCCGATTCTTCTCTCAACTTCCGTCGTTGTGTGCCACCGTCTCTAATGGACGTGAAGCCCACTTATCTCAATCTTAGAACTTTTCATTGCAATATGTAGTATTTCGATAATCAATTTGTAAAGGTACCATAAACCAAGGTTACATTGCACCTTGTCGTATAACTGTGCACAGCATGAAATGTGTTATTATTTCTATGATTAGGTAAAGAAGCATACAATATTAGCTAAGTAAATAAGACTAAATTATTTTACAACACTGCTGGAGCTTACTTCATCTACACAAAGGCGTATTGTGTGGTGCAAAGTGGTACAAAATTATCTTTTAGTAATTAACTGAAAGGTAACCTCGTTTTGCTTATCTCACTACCTTGCATCATTTTACTTTAAAAATAATTACTTTGTTTATTCTCTCGATTCGCAACCTTGTTGTGGATTACTGTTATTTTTTTTAACTTTACTGGTTTTGTTCCGAAATGCTAATAGCATTAAAACTTGCAATTAAAGTAACTTACGTTTAACGTTAAAAATCTGTACTGAACTCGGATTTCGTACACACGAAGTTCAAAAGGGACGCCAAATAAAAAGAGACGTCGATAACGAAGGTTGACGACATTTTGTTTACAAATGATTTATGTTAATGACGTGCATAAAATTCACGGGTGTGAATATTAATATTAGCCACTAAATATCGGAGGTTAAAAAAAGTGTTTGATTACGCAAATCATTCAGTTTTATATTAAATATTCAGTAAACTGCACCAGCAGCTCACAATTTATTTGCTGATTTTATTGCATATACATAAAGTATGGTTTAAATTAATACTAAAAATTGTTTCCGTGCAATTTTATTAAGGGTCAGTGGGTAATCAGCTCCACGTCAGATTCATTAGTAACAGAATAGCTTTCTGATTTCCATCGGCCATTGTAGAGATAAGGTAAGTATGCAGAAATTGTATAATTTAAAGAGGGAATGATCGTAACGTTTATAAAATATGTATATGATTTGGGAAGACAGTTTATGGAAGATTGAAGTAATAAATACGTTTCGCCGACTTTGTGAGTCATTTTATTAGAGTGACGTGTTCCTATCACGTAGGCCTAAATGCTTGCGCTGTATTTTGCTTAAAAAATTTACAAAATATATCTTTTGGGATTTTTTTTTTTGTGTTAGTTTCTAAACCTCGTCAGAAAATGTTTCTCGACTGATTAAAAGTCCACCTTATTCCTCCGACTACAGCGATTAGTATTCGATTCCCGGAGGTGTAGTTTGCTAATTTTGTACGTTGACCAACTGGTTTTCTCGGGGTTCTCCCGTTTCCTTCTCCTTGCATTCTGTCGTTGCTTTATATTCACCTTGTGTTATCTACCCCAAAGATCAAAACTGAGCTGTTGAGAGCTGACCATAAAGAGTATCATTTCGAGCTGATTTAGAGGGCATAGCGAATGCTAATAGAGCCTGAAAATAGTTCATGTAGAATAATGAGATTTTAGAATGCAATTAAAGAAACATACAATTACAAAAGTTTGTTTTATAAATTTTGTTAACATTCTTACTAATTTTAAAATTTAAATTATATTTGAGCAAGCTTGACAACTCGCAGGGAATAAAGTAATTGTTGTATCTACAAAATAAAAACTATCTAAGTGATCTTACACCTTCGTTCGTAGCCGATAGTTTATAGAAAGAATAATGTTTCCCCAAATATGATTTATATGCACTCGCTTGATGCCCTGTAACAAAATATTTAAGCCTAAAAAATGTCCTCTTCCCACTCCTCAAAACTCTCAAGACCTCCCCACCTGAACTACAGAACTTTCAACCAACAGTTAGTGTTCCAGTTTTCCGTATTTCTCTAACGTACAAAACTAGGTACCCGCGCGAGGCGACAAGCATTTGTAACTTCCTGTAGCTTTAAATACCTTCCTTCACGTGCTTCAGATACATTTCATTGTGCAAGGAAATGCCTTTTTTTACGAAACTATTCCACACGTGTCCATTGTACCAACGTACGTAAATAAAGCAGACTTCGGACAAAGACGGAACTACATTTTTAAGGCTATGTTCTTAAGTTTCTACTTTTTACGTCTAAACGAAGTTATATATAAAAAACCTCTGGCAGTTATGTTTTAAAATCGTATTCTCCACGTTGGCTGATTTTTCCTAGGCAGTAAGTTTCAGCTAATTATGTAATTAATGAAATTCTGGTTAACTGACTTTTTCGTCTAATCCGTTTAATTTCTTGCTTTGAAATAAAAATTAGCTATCACGGCAAAAATAATTTAAAACAAAACTGCCACACAGATTTTTGATATGTGCTCTCGTTTAGGCTTAAAAAAAAGTATCGCAATACCGTAGAAACTAAAAAGCATGACCTTAATGCACCGTGTTCATTAAAAACTTTGTTTAGATGCCATCCAACATAGCAAGGGGAAAAAAGGCCTTTTCAGACTGCCGTACTTCAAAATGTACTCACCGAATATGCGCGCAACTCAGAAACGTGAACTGAACTTTGCTACAAAGTTTCAACTAATGACATTACCTGTAAGTAGGGGCGGGAATTTTTGGTGTAAAGATTTTTGCCCCACTTTGTTTCAGTGTCTTACGTGCACACCTGCAATTTAACTCCATGGCTATTGTCAGAGTGTTTTTGTGCAGAGTCGTTATTCATTTGACTGTGCCAATCAGTACATGGAACACTGTGACACAACACGTTTGTAAGGGCGCGATCTAACGCAATTTTCATCACCATTTTTAAAATTTTTTATTTGTACCAGATAATTATTTTATTATTTTAGACACAAAATGTGACTAAGTTTGGCTCTTATAAAATTTTTTTTTATCTCTCATAGTTTTCGCGTAATGGCTTGTTAAAGTCATATTTTGCATGTTACCATTTTAGCGACGACCACACTAAAACCAACCGATATACAAAACTAAAAAAAAATCACAGTGGATAAAGACATTGCAGGCTACAATATCATGCTCATAAAAATAAAGAATAAAATTATTTGTGTGTTTAAAAAATTTATTGAATTTTTTAAATTTTAATTTTCAGCATTTTTTAAAAATACAAATAATTTGTATTCGTTATTTTTATGAGCATGGCATTGTAGCCTGCAATGTCTTTATCCACTGTGATTTTTTATTAGTTTGGTATATCAGATGGTTTTAGTGTGGTCGTTAAAACGGAAACATGCAAAATATGACTTAACAAGCCATTGCGCGAAAACTATGAGAGATAAAAAAAATTTCATTAGAGCCAAATTTAGTTACATTTGTGTCTTAAATAAGGAAAAAAATATCTGGTACAAATAAAAATTAAAAATGGCGATGAAAATTGTCATATGTCGCGCCCTTAACCTCCACAATCACTGACCACATAGCAGAGATGCAGGTGCTCACGTAAGGTACTGCAAAAATGTGGTGCAAAAATATTTTCGCAAAATTTCCTTTCTCTATCGACATGGATCTACGGGAATCATGCATGCTAGCTCAACGCTTGGCTCGTGGCGGTATGGTATTTTATGCGCATTTCAAGGTCGCCCTTATAGTAAAGTCGTTTCTGAGTATTTAACGCGCAAAAACCGTTCAAGATAGGCGGTGCCCTGAAGAGTGCGTGGTCTGGCCTAGCTATTTAATAAGGTATATCTATAATGAAGGTGAGGAAAACAGCATGCTGGAGTGTAAAACCATCTCATTTAAGAGTACGTGGTAGATAAATAAACGCTGAAAACATAAATTGTTTAATATGCTTTTTTCGAAGCCAATACGGATAAAATACTCAATGACAATCCCTAGATAATGGTATTTGGCAACTTTATGAGTAAATATTTATCCAAAATTACTAATTCGTTACGCGTGATCTCTAGCGACGCAGTTAGATGCACGAGGTTCCGGCGTCAGAGATTGTGCCTTTGAAATTCGTAACACTGGAAACAATTTTGAATAAAACGTTGGCTAAAACAATTGTCTAGGATTGCTACTGTTTAATTTTCGCAAATTGGCTTCAAGAAACCTACAGTTATATAATAATGCTTTTAGCGTTGACTTACATACCACGCCCTCTTTAGAATGAGCGTGAAGCTGTTTTCCCCGAGACTTGAGGGATCTAGAAAGATGTGTTCCTCGCCTCGCTACGTCCATTACTTGTGGCTTGCTGGAACATTTGGCAGCATACATGTCGTCGTCGAGCACGAGTTCATGGCCTCACAGTTAACAGTCGCATTCACGCGTCGGTACCATGACCTTCAGAGTTAACGTCGCCCTGCCAGAGACTCCGGCAAGCTGGCCTGGGCTTGAGGCGCTCCTTCGTGTGTAATGAGACGCGCGCAGTTAGCTCTTTGTTTGCTCCCGTGTCGCGGGATCTGCTGTCAAGTGGCGCGCCGTGCGGTCTGGCGTTTAAAGCGTGTGAAGAGCTTCGACATGAGCACATTGACGTCGTAGGATGAAAATGCAGTGGAAGCTGTACAAGAAAAACAAATCAAAAGGAGCTTTATACAGCATAAATTGTATTGTAAGTATTCCTAGTTACATTTAAGTGAACGCATTATTCATACCTGTAGACAGGGCCACTTTTTATGATAATGTAAGACCCGAGGCAACATAATTCGGAGATCCCCCCCCCCCCTGTTTTCTTTTTCTTATTAGATGGAGTGATAATTTTTAAGGTATTGCATATTTATATTTGTATGGACATATAGTCACTAATATAAACATTACAATTACAAGTGCCACAATAAAATGCATTCAGTTCACACAGAAATATTATATATATATATATATATATATATATATATATATATGCGAGTAAGGCAAAACATATCTAAGTAACTAATATGCAGTTCTTACAAAACTAAATGAATCCTTAGTATTGTTGTGCCACATATAATAAATCGCATTTTCATTTCAGCCATTAATAATGGATATTTTTTTTAAATTCAAACGTGAGGCCCCCTAGAATGTGATTCCCCGGAGCAAATGCCTCTCTTGTCCCACCCCACCCCCCTTCCTACACGTGGTCTTGCCTATAGATAGATAGTTGAACATCGCAAGAATAGTTCACGTCACTGTATTTCGTAACACAGCGTTGCAGCTAGCGTCTTGTACGATTGGATGATGGTTACGTAGTTGTTTAAAGACGAAGCATCAGAGTTATCACTAGCCCAGTCAGAAGAAAACATGCCAGTTTGAATCTGCTCAGATATGGACGTGTTATATAGAAGCTTAGCAAACAGTCAACTGTTCCTGCGATACATCAGTGTACCTACTCGTACAGTAAATGACTTACCTTACACATGTGTGGCAACTTTTCATCACTTTGCACCACTAAATATTTTTGTTAGGATGCCACTTGGTGAACATAAGAGCGAATTGTGGAAATATAATTAAATATTCGCGTGTTTTCTACTTCTTTATAGAATAGCACAAAATGCAAATTTGTGTAATTGCTGTACTAGTCCCACTTCTAAGATAATTACTTTTTAAATGAATTTAGCTTGATAGAAGAAAGGTCACTGTTTAACATTTGATTCGTAAAATCTTTTTTTTTTTTTCAGAAAAAAAATTAATGTATAATGGAACGGGATAAATTATTATACAGGCTGGAATGTTAATCACGGAAAAAGCTGGCGGTTACAGGTAGCCAGACATTAATAAAGAATAATGAGTACAGAAACCACGCCTCTATTGTCAATATTACGGGCGCAATACGTTAATGAACGTGTTAAGTGACGATAGTTCAACAACCCGTACAAAAAGAACGCTGACCTTCCAAATTCAATTCAGATGCATGGCTACACGTATGCAGGGAATAAAGTGTGAACACTATCCCATCCCATGCGTTGGAAACATGGGGTCGCCTCTGTTATTATGCATGTATTATTGTACATGTACACCTATCGCAGTCCATCCTAGTGAATAAAGAACCGGAATGACATAAGGAACAAAAAAGCTGCACTTGTCCGAACACGCTCAGACAAACAGTTTCTGAGATACAGGCACTCAAAAAGTCGGAGCATTGTGGCAGTGCCGACAGGTAGGCAACCCGTGTAGCACCTACATGGTGACATGCGGCCAAGGCGCTACTGCAGATGTTTCCAATGGATCCCGCTTTAAGCTCACGCACCGTGTCGGTGTGAGTCATTCGTTTGTAAAGATCATCTTGCTGGTAATGTGCTGTAATAAATATCAGTATAGTCCCGTACAGCAAGTAATTGAAGGGGATCAACTTCGCCGTATTCAGTACTGTCAATGGATGCAGACGACACTTCAACTAAACACGGACATTGTGGGTCACATCATGTGGACTGATGCTCATTTTACCCAAGAAAGTGTACTTAACTGGCACAACAACACCACTGACATCACGACAATCCTCATGTCATTCGTACCGAGGGTTGTCAAGTCCGATGGGACATAAACATCTGGTGCTTTATCCTGGAAAGCTGGTTGATAAGATCTTATCTCTTCCCTGACAGACTCACGGGAGCTTGGTAAGCAGTGTTTCATCGCTCTTAAAAGGATGTTTCACTAGCGCTGCGACGTGTTACGTATTGAGACACTTGTAAATCGCGGGAAAAGTAGATTGTTTGCTAGGCTCCAACATGCTATGTATAACACTGAAGGTTTTGCACCTATATTGGCTATCGTTTATATGAAGCAATGTGTCCCTCTTGAACAAACACAATTATAACTGTTTAATTTTAACACAGAACGTGTGTGATTTGCCAGAAAACTGTTCACACGTGTCACAATCGAGATACTACACTTTATAGGAGACTATGCTAAATATTTTTCGCGATCTTCCAGTGTCTCTAGTTATGTAGTACCAACACGATCGGACATCGGCGCATTACAGTGCAGCATCTCACCAGTAGTTAGATCGCATTTTTCCATGGCAGTAGATAGAAAAGGATGGGCGTGTATCCTGCCCACCAAAGTCACTCGATCTATAACCCTTGGACTACTCCTTGTGTGGATTCCTATAGGAACTAGTGCAGCATGAAACTATGGAAAGTGTCGAGAAATGCATTGCCAGACTGCATGTTGTTGTACAGCATGTAACCAACGACCACTTGCGTGCAGTGTAGGCAGCGGTTGTGCATAATTTGCGCGCCTGTGTTGTGATAGAGGACAGTTTGAATATACGTTTAGAAACTTACGAGGTGTAAAATAAGACTATTTTGTATAACGTAAATATAATGATGTAATAACTGTGTCGTGTTATGTGCTGGTACGTACACATTGTAGCTCCTGTGTGTCCAGAAAATTTAATCAATAAAACATTTTCGGTTTTGCCGCATTACACTATGTAGGCTACCATTAAAGTCGTCCTGCCTGCGCCTGTGCACACAAGTACCCCCTCCTTCCTTCTTTGTCGCAATGTGTGTTGCATACCTCTCGGCAATAAAGTAGTTAATCGTTAGTGTTCCTTGGAAGCATGTCACCATGGACGTGTTACACGGGTTGCCTACCTGGCGGTATTGCCACAGTGCTCCGACTTTAGAGTGCATGTATCTCAGAGACTGTTTGTCTGAGCGTGTTCAGGCACGTGAACCTTTTCTCCCTTATATTATTCCGGTTCTTTAATCACTAGTATGGACTGCTACAGGCGTACAAGTACATACACACATGCATAGTAAGAAACGACCCATGTTTCCATCACATGGGATTGAATGGTGTTCACACTTTATTCCCTGCATGCGTGTAGTCAAGCATCTGAATTGAATCCGGAAGGTCAACGTTCTATTTGTAGTGCTTGTTGAACTATCGTCACTTAACATGTTCATTAACACAACTTTCACGGTGGTATTACACCCATACTATTGACAATAGAGGCGTGGTTCCTATACTCATTATTCTTGATTTAGGTACAGCTATCTGTAACCGCGAGCTTTCCCGCGATTTACATCCCATCCTGTACAGCGTGTTTGGGGATGGCGTTTTACCAGCATTTTTATAAAACTCCCCTTAACTATCATATAAAATACTTTTTTATTTTAAGCACTTTCACACAAAAATAAGTATTTTACGACAATGAAAGAACTGACGTCCACAGCGCCACACGTAATAGTATAGATAAGCGAGTCCTAAAAGTTGGTCACTAAGCTACCCCAGTAAAAAAAGGACGTTTTCAGATATAAATCTTCCATGGCCAGTGTTGGTGATCATAAAGCTGAGGTGACAACTTCAGGTCCCCATGTATGTTAAGGGTGCTGCCTATCTCAAAGCCACGGCGGAAGCAAGCATGGGGTTTTATATGTTAAATTATTTTCATATCGCTCAGTGCCTGTTGAAGCTACATATACGCCGCTACTGACTATTATTCATCTTGGTGCCGCGCACATCACTAAAGTATTTTAAGGCAGTTATTTCAATACCCTTATAACTTTAATTAAAACATTATGCACTAAAAGCACTCGCAAATGGCGATTTAAATTTTTTTTTCCAAAAATGTTATTCATTTAGCAATATTTTCCTTCTCTCGGCACAAAAAAAAAAGTTTTTGTCAGGATTCGATATCGTAAAAAGTGACGGAGCCCCACCGAATATAATGTAACACGTAAAACCCTATCCTTGCTGCCGCCGTGGCTCTGAGGTAGGCAGCACCCTTAAGTGTGACATAAAATGATAATTTTATATTGTCATGAGATAGTGGTAATTCTGTAGACTGTACTTCTCGTACAGTTTTCTCTTACGAAACAATTTTAGCTCACATATTTTTCTCACAATGGTGCGTCAAAGTCAAAATTTTCATGTTACGCTGTCGTGCAAGTAGTGAAAACCAACTAACTTATTCAAATGGAATAATTCACAGTGAAATAGAATGCCATGGGCTACGTAACATAACATTTATACAGTCAATACATAATATTTTGAACATTTAATAAAAAATTGTAAAAGCACAGGAAAATAGTTGTAAATTCTACAATTTTCAAAATAAAAATATTGTGCGCTTTGAGTTGTTTGTAATATTTGGTTACTTTGTTCATGGCATGTTGTTTCACTGAAAATTATTTCTTTTAAGTACGTCAACTTGTTTTCACTATTTGTATGACAGCGAAACATGCAAATTTTGACTTTGACGCACCGTTATGAGAAAACTATGTAAACTAGAATAGTTCCGGAACATGAAACTGTAGTCACAAGTATCGCTTACAAAACTAAACTAATACTGTTTCTTAAAAATTAAATGTTGATATTAAACGCACTTTAACACCCTTAAGTAGGTAGATTCCCCGGTGCCTTCCAGGAATCGTCCGTATCTGTTATTCCTTACTGGAGCACCTGTCCCGACATTGTGCCTCAGATTCTTACATAGGCATGTTGTGTTTACAACATTATCAATCCTTCACTGAACACCATGCTGCCTGTATGTTCCCCCACCATTCCTCTCCTGACAGTACGCAGCCTAATAACATTGGCTTAGGACACGTTCCTTCAGCTGATTAACTACTGACGCGTTAATTAGCTTCTCTCAGTTTACATCGTCGGCTTCAACGAGACACCACTGGACTAATTCGAAGCTGCAAGTAATTACCATCTCCAATAGATTGATTCGATACATCAACTCGGCAATCACGAGGCACGAATACAACGGTAATTCTGATGGAGGATAATGTCGCAATGTTATACTGTTTACTTCCGACAGGTTTTGAGTTAATTATGGTGAACACGCTACACAAGAAATACTTTCTCAGTCCATCGCTCTAAATGTATTTAGCTAAAGCTGGAATCCTCTAGTAAATGGAACCAAGATGGCATATAGTGGTCAGTCATCCCTGCTTCCAGCACTGCAATCTAGTTTCGATTCCTGGCGAGGTCACCATCGATTTTTGCATCATCTCGGCTTGTAGTGCCGGCTTCCGTAGCGCAGTCTATTAGGCGCCGGTCTACGGTACGAGAGGTCATGGGTTCGAATCCAGGCTCGGGTATGAATGTTGCGTTGTCCCTTCACCTCACTTCACCCTCATCAGCTCTTAAAACCTCGTAGTTAAAGAGCCGTAAAACACTAACCTCACCTCACCACGTCTTGTAGTCCCGCGGGAAAACATGTCGACGAGACAATGGAGTGAGATCTCAAGTGACGTCTAATAACGAAGTTTAGAATTAGCTTGATAAACAGGGTAATGTGGATCAATTTGAGTACCCTAACAGAAAAAAAAATTTCTTTGTTGTAAAAAGGTCTTTATATAAAAAATCGCGTTATCAGTTATTTATCTACACAATCTTGTATTTCGAAACCAATGATTTTAAAAACAAATAAATTATGGCCGAAATACATCGTCAATGTAAAATATGTATCTGCATGTGTAGGGCTATTTGGGTTCATGCGGGGCTATTTGAGTCAGTTAGATAGTTTCTAAACTTTAAAATTTTGAGTCTTAAAAATATATAACGAATACTATTCAAGTTTTCTGCGTATTTAACTACTATTTCAGTCAGTTTTAGAGTAATTTGTTAGTAAATACACACTGTTGCTACATTTAGTCACTGTAATTCAGTAGTCACTTAATATATATCCTACTTTTATCCTGCTTAAAACTGCAAATATGTTTACCGTTAGTACATGTCCCCCAAACAAACATTTTTCTTCCAAGTGCCCCAACACCAACTTCGTGATACCAGTGAGACAAGCTATTTAGCCACCTTCCTCGATCTATTTCACAGCCTAGTGTACACACACATACATACGTATTTATTTATATACGAGGCGCTTAGCACGAAGTATTGTGTGTAAGTCGTAGCAGTCCACCGTTATGCGAGTACTACATCTGCGTCGTGGTAAGCGTTGTCCTGCGTGTCACTAACATGTAAACGTTGCATTTTCGTAGACTGTCAGCGTGTTACGTACCTGGGAAGAAGACGCATCTAAATTATGCAGTGTAGCCAGTTATGGTTCAACTGTATGCCATGTGTATAACCGAGAATCAACCACGACAACCAATGTGTGACCGACAGATAACGACGAAGAAAAAGTACTTCTCACGCGAAAAAAAAAAAAAACTGGATTTTTTTTTATTTACACGCATCGTTTAAATACATGTCTTTTAATCAACATGCTTTGGATTATCCCCTACGCAAGAGAATTTTTCGGATAACGTACCGTAAAGTGAGGTTACTTTGTACCCCCTTGGGTAACTTAGCACCGCCCCATTAATTTCTTTTTAAATACAAATTCTAAAACACTATTCACAGATAAGTAATATTTTTTATGACTGCTGTGTAAGGTGAAATTTTAATCCCTTTAAGAGGATGCTAACAGTTATTTTAAATGAAAAATTGTGGTGTAGTGTTACCCCATAATATGGCAAAGTATACCTTACGGTAGCAAAAATTACTATTGTAAGGGAGGTCTTCGTACTTACGATGCATGGATTGTGCCCCTTACCAAAATCACGATGCAAACGTTATTTAGCAAGAGGCGAAACAGAATCGAAAATTAGTGCCTACGTTAGAAGACACAGATACAAACACATGTGATATCCAAGTCTTAAAACAATTATATGACACGTGAAATAATAAATATAGTGGGCCTGTATTAGTTTAGTTAAATAGCCACTGGATTTAATTATGTCTGCAGTTCCGTCTTAAGGGGTATGGAAAGGTACGATGTCGAGTGGACGACTGGAATACTCAATTGTCAATAAAATCTGAACTGCTCATCAAAATTCTATGAGAAATTTTTTGCCGAGTATATATTCTATTGGCAGACGTTTATTTATATAGCACAATGCGGTAGTACGCTTTACTTTCGAGTAAAAAATTAAAGTATTTTTTTAGAGAAAAAAAAAAGGCTTGAAACCACAAAATCTACAAAAAAACTAATTTTTATAATTTTTAAATGTGATGATATCTACGCCCCTATAGTAACCGAATTTCGAAAATTCTCACGTTTTCATTTGTAAATAATTTTAACATCCGTAAACCTCTCGCGCAGAGATTTTCGGAGTCCATTCTTCTGTCAGATGATAACACGAAATATGCAGGTCTCTACTAATTTAATTTGTATTCATTACTGGTGTTTTGATTGATTGAGGTATAATTGAAATCATTTAAGACAATCAGCGTTTTTACACACATCATACACACGCGCAATGCTGGCTGGAAATGATCGGGTGGCTGGAAGTGAAGGATCTATGGAACATTTCTTCCTATTGAAACTTGGGAGACCTGACCTTTCTTAAGCCAAGGTGAAAGCGGGTAACTGGCCTCCTCTTACATTGAAGAGCTTCCTTCAGAATGCCTGTCACTAAACTGAAGGCTGAAGAGTTCTGCAGATTAATTTACGTTCCGAATTGACATAAAACGTCTGCAGAGCGAAATTAAATTACACACACATAATAAAATCTAATAAATGGAGCAATTTCGTAGTTGGATGCGTACAACAGTCAAAACGGAACTGCTGGCTTTTCAAAGTCATTGTTCAGCACAGTTCGTATTGTAAAATTCATAATTTAGAGATTCTGAGCATTGTCTGTCCTGGCGGGCAATATTACTGTTATGAAGACAGTATATTTTCTCTTCCATTTGGCCCGAGATCAGTATACGTTATACATAGTGTGTGCAATTAACTGTAAAACGGCAGGTTTTTCGTTTTAAAAAATTGTTTCCCTTGGCTGGCTTGTGCATGCAGTCAATCCACACAAAACAACATACGTGTATTATAAAACAAAGGAACTGGGATACATGCTAACGAAAATTTAAACCCCTGATTTTCACTCTTTCACGACAATATTTGGTGTAAATAAAAAATAACAGCCCCTAGTCGTGGCTTGACATTATGAATACCAAAGATGTAGCAAATTTAGTAGTGAACAAGAAGAAAATTTATATATATTTTAACGTCATATTTAAGAACGATGCTTAAATATGTGCAGCGTAGACTTTTTTATTTGTGACTTATTCACATTTGAGAAAGGATATGCAACAAATCTACATTGTTAATGTTACTTAAAAACCACATTATTTAATCGGCATAATTTCCCTTCTTTATCACGTCGTAATGACAATTTTTTAATGTGGCAGAAGTAGAATCGGGTTGTCAGATGAAGACACTTGGATTAAATTTCAAAATACACATAACCAAAAATTTCTTAGTGGTGTAACAGAAGCTTCAAGCATGAAACATACCGCTAAAAACCCAGAAGAAATTCAAGACAGCCATTTGTCCTAATTTATACCTATAACCTGGCGTCTACAGAACAAATAAGCGGCTTAAATGCCGCCTGAAGCCCGCAGCTGTCTCTACTTTCACCTGAAGAAGAGGGCGGGGAAGTGTCTATATAAAGCTGTAATACTGCATAAACAAACTATGATTTACGGCATTTACAACGAACACTGCGAAACAATATTAGGTAGTTTTGTTAATATTGCGACAAAAGCAGTATTAAAACCGTTTTAAAAAAATGCATAAAAATTGCCTTCATAGCCAACATAGTTTCATAAAGACGTTACGATACTGTGTTTCAGGCTGAAGCTTTCTGTTGAAATCGTAAAAGTGGACGAACATATACAAATATCGAAGAAGTATTTTGGACATACGCCATTGTTGCAAATAGTACCACAGAAAACCAAAGAATACACGCAAACAAACAGATAAGTAAATAATCAAAAGACTTTATTTGCAGCTGGCAAATAGAAAAAAACAAAAGGAACTAATAAAAATTTATGTTTGTAGACGACACAAAATATACAAAAGACATCTTGAAAAATCACAATAACTATGGGTGGTAATAATAATGAGTAAAGACATAAATAAAAAATTAAACAAACCTCGACTCGCAGGATACTAAATTTCAAATCGATCAGACCAATATAATTGCTACATTCACTTAAAAAAACACCCTCGATCAAGTCAGCTTCCAAACAAAAAATAACCGCATCAAAAATCGATCTATTCGTTTAGCTTACGATGCCACAGATAGACACACAGATATACAGACAGATACGTCAAACTTGTAACATCCCTCTTCTTGCGTTGGGTGTAAAAACACAGACGAACAGTGGTCTAAGTTATTTCGTTGTAACAAAATACGTAGATTGCGACATTTAGGAAACTGTAATCTGTCCCCGTCATCAGACACACAAACAGTCTGAGGAACACTTGCAGATTATACATTGACGTTACAGGACTAATCTACTTTCTGTAATCCTGTTTCAAAACTGAGAACCTTTAAACACGTTTTATTCAAAACTAACAATTGGTACATAGCTTGCTGATAGCTGTTAGGAACTTTGTAATACATTTTTCTGAATTATGTGTTCCTAGTAAACCGTTTCTAATGCACGATTTTCGTGATTTTATTCTATTCCTAGTTTAGGTTATGTTTTACTATGGCTAAATACTTCCTTACATTGTTAGCAGAAACGTGTTATCTGGATGTGCCCTTTATGATTTTCTTTTTTTCAATTTACAATTACCAGTGAATTTAAATTCACAATTATACGTGTTCATTTATGTACCACAGTTTCTTTCAAATAATCGTACATTCTTATGAACAAGAAGCAGATGAAATTCAAACGACGTGGAAACGTATGGTTGATCAGTTTATTACGCTAGCTGTTCATTTAGAGGTAGCATGTACTTGGCATATTATATTCTGTATTGTAACTCAGGTATTAAATTGCTTTAATTTTACTGACAATACCCCTATGCGCGTGATTCAAATTATCTAGGCGCGCATTGTCAAGAGAAACAATTGTTGAAAATTGTTTTCTTAGCTTTTTACTAATTTAATGAGCACGTGAAGCATGCGATTTCTACGTACTAAATAAAAATACTGTAATTCGCAGCTTTGCAAAAAGATGAACGTTTTAGAAAAATAGGTTTTTTACAACATAAATAAATACTGCAAGTTCACAAGAAGTCTGTCCTACGTAAAAAAAATACAAATTTTTATGTATATTTACGAACTATTTTGTACAGTTATAACACATTTCTTATACATTTTGGAACAATTTTTTTTTAATTTTATTGTACCAATGCGACCGAAACGCCAAGAAAGAAATTCTGTAAACTTACAAGGCTCCGAACACATTGTTAACAAACATCAATGGCTAAGTTTATTATAAATATTAAAATTTGTTTTAGTTGCTTTAAGGATTTGTGACATTTTTCTTGCAATATGTGATTGGAAAATACTTTGAAGATTAATTTATTAGATTTTGTATATGAAAGAAAAAAAAAAGGTACTGATAAGGAAAATTCAGGCATAGCTGAAGCTGTGTCGGGTTTCGCGGCTATTGGCTCGGAGTTTTCCAACTTCTGGAACAGCTATGCGGGAACACATCTAAGTTTATTATTTAGGGAAATAATATAATTTCTTATGAACGAGTTTGTCAGTGGAAAATTTCTGCTGCTAGTCGCGAAGGCCACGCATTATGCTGGCACTTATGAAGGTAACTTCTGGAACAAAAGCGAACGTTGCCGATCATCGAAGTTCTCTCCTTACAGCGGCCGCCTACTCCACGCTTCAAATGCGTTGCAGCGTGTTTGCAAACAGGTTTTTTCTACGAAAATATTCCACGTGCGCCCATTGTGCCAACGTACGAAAAGAAAACAAACTTCAGACAAGGTCGGAAACTCATTGTTAAGACGTCACGCGGATTAAATTCATTGTTTTAAGCCTCCAACATGACTAAAAACGGCCTTTCCAGACTTCAGTACTTCAAAATATACTAACCGGATATATGTGAAACTCAGATTGCGACCTGCACTGAACTTAGTTGCAAACTTTCCACCAATAAAATTATATGGTCACCGCTTAGTGTCCCATAGTAAAAACCGTTCGGCGGGAACCTTGCACGTTAGTTCAGCGCTTGGCTCGTTGAGGCGACGCGGCATTTGATACGCGCTTCAAGGTCGACCTTACTGCTCCGTCGCTTTTGAGCTTCTCACACGCGGGTAGGCGGCGTCCTTAAGTAAGGTTAATATTTCTACTAGAGGTTATGCTGATTCACAATAGCGTGATGAACGTGACGCGATGGGCGCGATGCGACATTACAAATTATCGTTGTTGTAATCACTAGTTTGGCTACCATTCGACAAATACAAAAAAAAAGTTAATTGTTTTTTCCCCCTGCATACTAACATCTTGTACGGCGATCATAGATGTTTCCTGTATTTTATTAATTTCCCGTTTGTTCCACTTGTAAAAATTAAATCTCGAGTACAAGTTTGTTTAAGTAGGTTACGATTTTCTAATAATCACAAACAAAAATTTCTCGTAATATAAATCTATGCCAACTCACCAGTTCCGCTGATAATTGGGCACAATATTAAAAACCGCTTTTCAGCTTTGCCGCGTCTACGCGAATAAAAAAAAATTCTATTTGGAAATCGCGTCGTGTCCGTGATTTTTGTAGCGCTGACATTATAAAAGCCTCAGCGCTAATTGGCTGCCAAATTATTTTATTCAGGAGGCGCACTTCGCGTCGTGTTGGTCGCGCTAATGTAAATTCAGCATTAACAAGAAATTATAGTTTCTTATGGGCGAGATTGCGAAGACAAAATTTCTGCCGCTAATTTAGCTGGAGTTTGTAAGGGGTCTCTAATAAGATGAGAGATAGTAAAATAATTATCGTTACCTAGGCTAAGAAACGAGAATAATTACTCATGTCTAAATTTTTAACTGAAAATCACTCGAGCCATTAGCTTTTAATTGTAAAAATAATATATATTTTACTATTACGATAGCTTTCAAACTGTAAAAGACGACACCTTAACTAGCTACTTTGACACCAGCGCTACTAGCGGCGGGAATGGTCCCTTGCCAAACTAACAACATTGAACTCCCTAGATTGTAGTAGAATCAACCGGCAATGGTGGGTAGTTTTATTTTTCCACATTCGTGCAATTAACTCAACGGAAAGCTCTGTATAAAATATCAAGACAAAAGCAATCATTCGCTGCACAATTCTATGTAGGTATTTTGACCAATAATGCACAGTTATTTCACTTTTTTTTGCTTATTTTAAGAAATATAAGATAGTAATTAACTGTTTTCAAAAATCCGAAAAAAAAAAAAAAAAAAAACTATGAAGCTTGTTGCTACCTAAATATTAGTTATATGATATATTTGTGGCAAAACAATGTAGGGACTCTTCGCTATGAAAATTGTGCTGCGTTGTAAAATAAAAGTATTTTCGTAATCACTATCAAACTACCGGAAGTGGTGTTTACACAAACGTAAGCAGAGGGAAAGATGACACCGACCCGGAGGTGTGAGTTCGCACAGCACTGACGTCCTCGTGTGCAGTCCTGTGATCGTGCGTGCGTGAGGGAGGGAGGATTTGCAAGTCATGGTCGCCTGCAGCCGCCTATACTGGTTGCCCTCCGAGTCAACAAAACCTTGACCGCCGCCATTGTTTGCCATCTCGCCGCCGCCGAGCGACGCGACGCTCCCGCGGAACGTCGTCCAGGGGTTGACTGGGGGCAGGCGCGTGTGATTGCGTTGCGGCGCGCGGGACTGCTCTTCCTCCTCTCCTACCCCCTCCCCCCAGGCCGAGAGTTTTCGTTATTAGCGCCGGCACGTGTTTGCCCCACCGCGCCGTGCAATTACATTCCCGCGAGGGGTGTACAAGTATACCTCTGCCTCCCAGCCGACACCCACACTCCCTCCAGGGCTGGCAAACACACATCGACTACTTGAAAAGTGAATAGAAGGGCCGACACGGATTTGTCAATAATATATATGTATGTGTGTATGTAACAAACTTACCATCCTGTTTGCTTAAGCTTCGAATATGTTAATAGTTCTTATTTTGTTTATAGCATTTTCATTTAGTGATCTTGTTAAGACTTTTCTCCTTATTTTGTATTTTTGTATGATTTGCCTTCTTGCAATTAATATTATTATTTTTTATTCTCCTTGGAACTGTCTTATAAATATTTTTCGTATTAATATTAACTACATTCTCATTTATTTAATTAACTATTCTTATTACAGTTAATATTGCAGTTATTATTGTACTGGCATGTTCCGTAAACTTCCCGCGCAGAGTTTTACTGATGTTAAAATTATTTAAAAATCAAAACGCTAGTGTTTTTGAAATTCGATTACTGTAGAAACCTGGATATCATCATATTACAGATAATAACAATTGAAGTTTTTCATTTTTATGGATTTTGTGGTTTCAAGTCCTTATTTTTCTAAATACCATTTTTAATTTTTTACTCGGAAGCAAAGCATACTACAGCCTAGCCGTATAGGCAGATGTCCGCTAATAGAATATCAACTCGGCAAAAAATGTTCCATTGAATTATTTATGACGAGTAGTTCAGATTTTATTGGTGACTGAGTATTTTAGTCGTTCGCTCGAGATCTTAAATTTCCAAACCCCTTAAAAATATAAATTTTAAATGGTTTTAACTGAAAATAATAAAACTTACAGGAGATTAAAGAAACATTCTGCGAATGATGTTGGTACCTTACGTAATCCTTAATCTTTTGCACAATTGTGGAGTACTAACATTCATACGTTTTATCTTTCCAGTATGTGTATAACCCTTGGGTATTTTTATTGTTTTCAATTAATTAAGTAATACTCCTTCATTAATGCACAATACACGTCACCTTCATGGAATACTTTAATGGGAACTGTTTTTTGAGGGTGAAAAAGATTTGTGAGGGTGCACTTAGTTGCCTGCGAGGTGAGCAACCCGCGCTGCAGCTTTAGTTCAGGAACATTCTGTATTGTTGCCAACAGTTTTGTCACATTCACTTCATGAATCTAACTGATGATCGAATATAGATCGCAGCTTGTATTCTGTACTTCGCGAACTTCGAGAGCGTATTTGACTAGCAGTGGTTGAGATTTTACGTAAAAATAATGCATGGTATTAGGGAACTCAGTGTCCAAAACTTCAATTAGTTTCCTCGGACTAATTGTAATACAAAATCCCCGTACATTTATAATGGTTAAAGAACTTTTGTATATTCGTGTTGAAAGTTGTGGCATACAGTGCGTGTTGAAAAATTCTAAGAATACGAGTGCAAGGCAGGCTGCATAAATGCAGGCGATAGACGTAATGGATTTAGCGTCGGGCGCCTACGTCCTATGCAACCTAACATATACGCTTGGTCGTTTTGCGTTGTCCTCCAGGCGTTATACGCAATAACTTTCAACCTTTGCCATACGTTCATATCGATTTTGTATTACAGTAAGTTGAAATGAACTACGGCGTGGGTTGGACATTCCGTTATTGAACATATTGTTTGTTATTTATGCATTCTTCTAACTTTTTATTTCTCCACGCAACACAGCCATTTAAAACAAAAATTAACATAGATGTAAACAGAGAATTATGTAGTACTATTCCTTTTTGTGATGAACACAAATTACGTACCGTTAAATACTTTTAAAAAGGCGGGACTTGTAAAGGCTTTTAAAAAATGTGTACGTTATAAAACGTTCGTCTTAATTTTTATTTGTGTATTGCAGTGTTTATTCACCTATATTTATCTGTTTGGTGGTAAACACAAATTAAAACTACTTTAGTAATTTGGCAAAAATAATGCTTCAGTGGTGAGGTATGTAATGAAGCATAATCTGTAGGCCGTTTTGTAAATAAGTGTCAGTAGTCATATCAGTTACCCTACTCTTAATTTGATGGGATTATTCATAGAAGAATAAAAAATATTTTCTGCGTGTTAAAATAATATCCAGAGTATGACGTAATACCTCGGATTTTATAATTCGCTTTTTCATTACTTAAAGTTGGCGACTCTTTATCGATTTTAATAACCGGTTGTATAATACTACAGCAAAAAATTTCCGTTCTTCCATTACTGCATCAGAACGACCAGTGGTCCATTTTTTTTAATTGGGAGAGTAAAATTGTGTAACACAAAAAACCGATACATACAGACCAGCAACGAGTATTAAATTATCCGTTATCTATTTTACACCGTAAGCTGTAAAACGAAATATCAGTTATTTGTGCGCCTACAATTTTTAAATGAACGTGCAATTATTTTTTGTACTGCTATAATTTATTTTTAAAACACCAAATTTTCAACTGAACTAATTTATTAAAATAATTTGAACAAGCAATTTGTGAATGCTGATTAATCAGCAACTTACCACTTACAGTACGTCTTACGTGCTTGACAAGGTACTGTTACCCTAACACTGACAGCGAAAATTCCTCCACTTGAGTCTATTTGCGTATTTGATGTTGACGATTCGAAGTTTAGCCACCTCTACTGACGTCACACCAGCCCAATTTAAAACCGTGAGTTTACACCATCGCCATCAGTGAATTTCCCCTCCATCCCTTCTTGCCGTCCACTTAAAACCCCTATACCCTCCATAGACTACCTTAGTCCACAACGCTCTGAGTTATATTCAGTTCGACTGCAAACAGAGCGGCTGGTCTTGCCAACAGTATTTCTGTCTCACTTTTCTCTCTTCTCTTTCTCTACACTCTCCCCACTCTCTCTCTCTTTATGCCTGCAGCAGAGCCTCAGGGTGAGAGATTACACCTCCCCTTTGCCTCTGGTACTGCCAACAAAGCATAGTCACTCGCATGTAACGCCTCCGAGCGAAGCGGCTTCCGAGAAATGTACTCCAAACAGTAATTCTACATACATAATATACCACCTAATAGAGGTGGAAATTGCTTGTGTACATTATTTATAATCCGGGTCATCAAGAATTCATTACTAGTTCCACCGAACTACGCCACCGTGACCAAGTAACACATTGCGCGTTCGTAAAAAGAAAGAAGAAACTACAATTCTTGAATGTATACACCACAGCCCTGACAATTACTGAACATAAACTCGAAGGTTCCTCATGACTGGAGTAGCCGTTCATAGCCAACATCATTGCATTTGAGTTTCTAAAAAGTCTGGCGTCGTGTGTAATATATTACGACCAAATAAAACTTGTCTAGAACAAACTTGGCTATGAGACGACAGGAAACTTTGGAACTTAGAGGTCGAGATTTAGTTTACATGTTGGAACATGGAAACAGATCTGAGAAGAGAAATTTAGCCGATGATAAAGAATAACAATGCAGAAATATACAGCTAACGTTTCTATCAATTTCACGCATACATAATTTTACAATTTTTTTTTTCAAAAATTTTATATCAACTACTGCATCTCAATTTAAGTGTATGTTTCAATTTTTCTTTCGCATTATTTCCAGTGTCGCTGTCTTATTTAACAAATCCACTGCCTTTTCCAAACTTTCATTTAATGTGTGCCAAAACAAACATAGTTAATCAAAGTGCAATTTGGAGGGGGGGTGGGTTATATCACCAACCAAGTATTTTAATGTTTGTCGTGATTGTTTTAATTTCAATATAAGTAAGGATTATGTTTATTTGTTTGTGTTTCAAAGTCAGAATAACTTTACCTCTGTTCAGATAATACGGCTCTTTGTCGTCTTTTAGAAGTACTAACAGGCGCTAGCACATCACAATAACCGGCTGCTGTAAAGTCAAGTAAACGTAGAATCATGTTTGGACTGCTCAGGATTTTAACCTGCAACCATAATATATGCAGGTTGGAACAGTAGTAGTAACATAAGTAAGATATCTGTGGAGCACAAGAAGGGAGTATGTACAGTGCTATGTTGCCACATTGTGAAAATAAAATGTCATCGTACAACATTTTGCCAATAACATTTCCGTCTCCATTCCAGCCCAGGATTTCCTTGATATGCTTATTATGCGGTTGTTTCTGGACATCCTGCATGAACACCGTCCATTTGAGGTGGAGTTACCGGAAATAGTTAATAAAAGTAATACAGCATTTTTCTTTCCGAGGTAAAAGGCGTCGATGAGTACAAACTATCACTACGGTACAATTATTTGTTTGGTTTTTTTTAAGTGACCAAGGAACTCTGACGGAGTCTACTAACTCTACTGTACAACATTACCTGAACGGTATTCACGAAACTGGTTGGGAATAATCTGTTTTGAAAACTTTGTAATGTGAACACGCCGAAACTGCAACGTTTTGTTGTCGCAGAAAAAAGGTTATAGAAACCCTTGCGTGTGGACCGGCCTTTACGCTAAGCAAGTCTGACAATATCCTATTTTGGATGGTCTTGACTACGGCAGAAACGCGTTGATGGTTTTAATTCGCAAAGAGGGATATTTCCACAGTATGCTTGCTCACTCTCCGTCCACTAATGACCTACCGACAGTAATTGTAATCGACAGTCGTGTAGAATTCACCGGCGACAATAACTCTCCGCCCACATATAATCTGGTTGCATAAAAAAATTCTCTGCACGATTCTACGCGAACTCGTGTGCACCGCCGTATTTGTCGCCTACACGATCTTCCACCGACAACGGTCTCCCAGCGCACCTGTCCAGCAGCCTGATCCGAGTTCTCACATTTAGTTGACAGTAAAGTCACGTTCGTTGAGTTAGCGTATTAATATACCTACGTATTTGTTAATTTAGTGTTCATATTTTAGCATCTTCAGCATTTCGTATTATTGTGTTAAGCATTTGACTGTGTGAAATTCCTTTGCATATGCTGTTCACGGCGAACTGGACACTTTTGAAGTGAGTCAGTGATAATAATAATTAAAGATGATGGTATGTCGCAAAAATGTTTTATGCCAAGATACCCTTGAAAACGCTGTACTTGATTGAATCTCGAATGATCGGATGATGAACGTCTGACACAACGTAGCTGTCTGCAGACCAATAACTGCTATCATATATAATTATACCGGGATTTTTATTGGTTTAGTCAAATAAAGCAACAGCTTCTCATACAAGCTAAACCAATAATCTTCTGGTAAGCTGAACGTGCGTTGAAACCCAGCAAATAGTCAAGTTTTGTCGCGATAAACCACCATCAATAATAATATCGATATTAATAACAATAATAATAGTAATACACATATTATATTGTTCCCTTGCTGTTAAAATAGTGTATGGTAAAATCTATACAGTATGATTTCTTACACTGAGATGTTGATATTAATAGGACACGGAAATAAAGAGAGTCTCAAAAGGAACGCAGAGCATCAAAAGTGCTCTATTTACCGTGAATAGCCGCCTTGTTGTGTGCCAGAAGCCTCCTGCAAGACGTGAGTAACCGACCACGTGTGCTCTGTTTCAAATATAATCAAATACGGCGTACAGTGCTGATCAGTGTTTCATGAGATGCTGCTATATGTTGTATAAATACAACAGAGTGCCACAACTGTCGTGAGTTTCATTGTCTGGATGTTGGAGTTGAGAAAGTGTTTTTCAAATTTCAGTTTACTAGATGAGCATGTCAGCGTGTAACTTAATTCGTTAACAAAATGAAAACAGAAAGTGTTTATACAGGAATATTCCCAGAACAATAGTACTAACAATTCAAGAAATGTAAGTAATGCACTTCTATGTTTTTGACGTGTGTTTTTCCAAGAGCGTGTTCATAACTGAGGTAGTAAGTACAGTACATTTTCATCCCTTACATGCATGATGTATATATTATTAATAGAGACCCAGAATTTTCTCAAATTCTTTTTAGAAGAAGCTAGATTTTGAACTCGTATGTGTGTGATTTACTTCCGCAATTCTATGACTGTTTATTAAACTTAGTATGGCCGGATGTCAATGTCATAAACTAACCTGCTAAAATTGACATAAACTAACCAATTAATGGAGTAATGTCACTTTGAAATCCGTAATATTTTACTAATTTTTATTTAACCCTTTCTATGTACATGGCCTCAAATAATATTGAATGTAGTTCAATAGTGCAGATAAATAACTGAACGTAGAAACTTTACAAATGAATGTGTTAGTATTAATGTGGCATTTCTATTTTTTTTTTTCACAGAAGAAACGCTTTTGAAACGGAAGTCACGGTAGTGTGCCTACAAATTATGTGTCTTATCTTCCACCATAATGTGCGCAAGTGTATAATTTGCAATTTTGTTGTAACATATAATTCGAACTGTGTCTACGCACGGTTTAATGTAAATTAAATCCATAAAACCAGAGTGTTCGTGATGTTACTTATAAAATTAACGTTCGTCATACAGTAAATAACTTCCGTTCAGACTAACGCAAGTTCGTCCTTCGTCACGGAAGTTCTCTTGTCGATATTCTTCAACTTATTGCCGTAAAACCTCCTCTTTTTAGCTCTAGATGGTGGAGGCTTCGATTTACATCCCATCGCACAACACAAGTTTTACAAACTTTGTAACTTCCATGCGTTCACAGCCAAGCGAAGGTACCATAGTAAAATTATGTGTTGAAATTTGTGTATGATGTCAATATCGTGCGACACTCCTACCCAGGCATATAACAGGAGAACGCACAAACGGCATAGCCTGCTCGTCTCGCCTTCCTCCTTCCCGGCCGCCCGGACGACAAGTAGAGGAGGAACTGGGCGCGACGTGCGAGAGAGACAGAGTACCACGTCTGGAGTCGTGTAGAGCGGAGTAGTGCGCGATTATCTACATTTCAGCTCCTACATCTATAATTATCAATGCATTGTTCTGAAAAAATTCCACATTCAAGTACGCGTCAGACCACATCGTATGAATATTTTAGAAACCAGATATGTAAGAAAACTTCTCTAATATTAATTGTAAATGGTTATATTTCAGGCACCTCTATACCAAAAATAATTAATTATAATTTGTTGAGATTATTTTGACAGAACAATTAGGGTTCAGTCGGTGAAGATTAACCCCAAGAACACATTAGTTGGAAGTCAGCATTAAAAAAAAAAAAAAAAAAAAAAAAAAAAAAAAAAATGCCACTTACAGCTGAATTTAGTTCATATTTTAGGTTTAAAAAAAGTGCTTATAACAATTTTCATTGGAAGACTAACAATCCAATTATTTTGTTGTTGGGGTTAAAATGACGATGGATGTGTGCTCTTCCCAACTACAAATTCTCAAACTCGTATTTATGTCGTATCTGTCAAATTATGATTTGTGACATGCCTGAAACCAAGTTTTATAAGGGGCTTTCGCCTTAAGGGTGCCGCTTACCTGCACGTTAGAGGCTCAGAAGTGACGTAACTATAAGGGCGACCTTGAAGCGCGCATCGAATTCCGTATCGCCTCAACGAGCCAAGCGCTGAACTAGCGTGCAAGGTTCCCGCCGAACCGTTTTTACTACGGGACACTAAGCAGTGACACCTCTCTCCTCCCACCAAGGCGATCCGGGTTCGATTTCCGGCGGGGTCGATCCCCGGATTTTCGCATGTGGGAATCGTGCCGGACGATGCCGCTGGTCGGCGGGTTTTCTCGGGGATCTCCCGTTTTCCCCACCCATTCATTCTGGCGCTGCTCCATACTCACTTAATATCACCTCCACCAACGCTAAAGACCTCGATGTTAAGCGCTGACCAAAACTCTTCACTCACTAAGCAGTGACTATAATTTTATTGGTGGACAGTCTGTAGCAAAATTCAATTCACGTCTATATCAGAGTTTCACACATCCGGTAAGTACACTTTGAAATACGACAGACTGAAAAGACCGTTTTTAACTGCGTTGGGGATTTAGAAACATTTTTTGTTAGTATGGTGTCTTAATGACAATCTGTCCTTTTCTGAGGTGATTTTTTTTATTTTAGTACGTTGGCACAATGGGCACACGTGGTAGGGTTTATAGAGAAAAACCTTTTTACAAGCCCATTGCGACACATTTGAAACGCACGGAAAGCCCCTTAGCACGCATTTGAATTCAGCAAGGCAGAAGTAAATGTGGAAATAATTCGTAGCACTATCACATTCTCACTTGTACGGTTAGAAGACAATGGATAATTGATTACGGCGAGTGCATGTTGAGGACTGCAACATCTGGGTTGATCAATTCGTGCATATCCAGCCATGACCTGTTGTGGGTAACTATTCTAGTGTCCGCCTAGAAGTACTTAACAAAAATAACACGGGAAACCTTAAGAACGTGTGATAGACAAACAACGCTAAAACGCCATTTTTGTCTAAACGTTCTTTTTTTTTTTAATGTACATGGAAAAACTACAAAACAACGACCCAAGATAATGATATTAGCCAACATCAGAAGTTAACATTTACCCAGAATGATGTTTTTTGTTCAGTGTAATCTGTTGTGCCGCAAATTTCGGCGTCAACGATTGTTTTTCATAAATGCGTTACTCGAGAAAATTTTTTGCTCAGAAAGTTGGTAATACCTATTGTCTACGATTGTTATTATTATTTATTTATTTCTATAAGCCCACAGTTTTGAACTGATGCTTTCCATGTGCTATAATTGTGACCTGGCCCTCATAAGCAAGAAGGCCGGACCTGACATTCAAACCCGGGACCCTAGAATGTGAGTCCAGCAATACACGTTGCCTTGCCATCCTCCTGTTTTCCCGGGGGAAATTCGCTCGGCCCAGGCCGGGCGCGGCGGTCGCGTTTATCAAGCGTCTGCACCCTTTCCCCGTACCCGATCCTGCGGTCTTCTACCCACTTCTCGCTAGATTAATCAACTGCATTATATCTTCGCCTTGTGTTGCACTGGCGTGTCTCAGTGGTAGAGGTTCCGGAACCTAAGACAGCAGGAATCCATCGCCTGCAGACAAATTACCTCGTTCCTCGCCTGTTCGCTGAGTGAACTATAGATGTTTCCAAGAGGACATGTTCCCACTTCCTATGGGAAAAGTGTACAAGTGGATTTACAATAGCGTGACAGAAGCGACGTAAAACGCGCGATGTGACGGCGCTATACGCCCGGTGCTTGCCGCCAGCGACGAATTCCTACCATGTGTTCATAATAGAGCGGTGAAAAGTCACCGGCCGTTGGAGACACGAACTTGTGCTGCCACCTTTGCCTAGAGAAATATCTAAGTAAATGTAAAAGATTTTTAGAAAAACGTGAACGGATAATAAAGAAATGATTATTTGTTTGTGGCCCTCGTCAATTTATATAAATAAATATCAAACAGAAAGCAGAGGTTAAATTTTCTACCGAAAAATAAAATTAAAACAGATATAGTAGTTACTTTTCCAGGAACTTACGCAATAGATTACATTAATTTACACAAATGCCGGTATTTTAATACAATTTTATTATAATAGAACTTTGTTCTAATCTCAAGAATAGTTGCATGAGTGTTAAAATTTTAACAAATTGTCTTCTACTTTGTATCCGTCTCTAGCGATGAGCGTCAAATCCAATGTCAGCCGTTCGTGCAATGTTCTCGAAGCCTGTCGCTAGCCTCAAGGCTCTGAATGGCTGGCGCTCGTCGCTGAGTGACACGTCGCTCTATTGTGAAAACCGCTTTATTGCGAACACTAGTTCATCTGGAGTGCGACAAATACACTGTAACTAACTCTTTGCTACTACATACTAACATCTAGCACGACATCCTTAAAAGTTTTCAGTTATTATTTTTTTCGTTTATTTGTAACATATTGTAATAGGTTAACCACTGGCATTCCCAAATGTGAAAACAATTTCATAATTACACATTTGTTTAAAAACGTTTCGATTTGCTTATTATATCAAACAAATACCTCTCGTAAAATAAATAAATTCAATTTACTACAAACTCACCTCTTTAACCAACATTTAGGCACAAAATTAAATTATGTTATTTAGCTTTGTGGTGTTGGCAACTCAATTGAAATATAAATACTCTGAGACGATCCCGTCTCTTGTTTTGATCATTGCTACCTACCCGACTTTGGTTAAATGGATGTACTATTCACTTACCTTAGTTGAAGACATCGACGAACTTTCTTGCGCTGTTGATGTTCACGCACGCACGAAGGAATATAAACTGTGCCCCTCAACTACGACTAAGTTGCTCAAATTGCCTAAAATGGCGTTTCGCAATTTAACCAAAGTTTCACTCCGACCCGCACAACTGTCTGCTGTCACAACACACGTTCAAGTAAGAAGAAGGAAGCCAGCTGTGCTTTACCTACGTCAGCTATGACGCCAGTGACTACGTCGTGCTTGGGTTTTGGAAGTCACATGGGTTGTCCCTCGCCGAGAACTTTCCGACTTTATGTGTTTATGCGGTTGGCAGAACTCTTTATTGTAAATAGCGCCACCGTAGTACAGAGGGCGTTTTACGCTAATATTACGCAATGTAAAATATTATTGGACGGTGATATTTAGGGGAAGGAGTTAATTTTCTCATATATATATATAAGCGTCCCTGTGGTCCGACAGACACACTCGGATTCCTGGGGCATCATGGTGCTACTCTTTCTGCACAAGTTAAGTTTAAAATGTTTGTATTTCAAAACTATTCAGTTATCTTGTATTACTGATCCATGTAGGGTAAACGTATTTTTGAACTCTTTTAAATGGTCTGATATTGTAATAGTATGTATCTAGGACATCAAAACTATTTTTGTAGTATTCGAGCATCGTTAATTATGTTTAGTGCTTGGAAATTTTCGCATGCAGTCACTTGGCTAACCAATTTGTATGTAACAAATTTTTGTAACGTACTAATATTGCTATCTGTTTCGCAATGGTGCTAAGGTTATTTCTCTGTAGGACATTGAACGTAATTCTTAAAAATAAATGGTTCTTTGTTACAGAATTTAAAGCATTCGAGTCTTTTCGTAGATGATGGTTTTTGTGGGTAAAGCTGCAATCAAATTAGTTTGTTATTTTTTTCTGTAATGTAAATATTTTAGGCCTTTACCTGAGGTAACTGTCGTCGCTATGTGGGGAACGGTGGTGACAGACATTCGCGCGCCATCCTTGGTGGTGTGCTGATTGAAGGGGTTTTTCAGGTGTTTCCTTGGGACACAACCAAGGGGGCGTTGCAAGGCTGCACACCCTGCTCCCTCAGGTTAGGCCATTGGAATTTGGATTGTAGGAGAATGTCAGAGTCGTGGGACTTTGTTTACCGTTTGAATAAGCTGTTGTTGGTTTCATATGGGGTTGGATGGGATGCAACTGATACTGCAGTATATCTCCGCAGGAAGGCTGTTCAGGTGTGTAAAATTAGTAAGGAAAATATATTTCGCATGACAGTATGCTTAATTGTGTGTTCATTGTGCTTGGTTTTTTTTCTTGTTGGCGTTAGGATGGTTTTACTATTGAATGTGTTTCATTTATTTGTGAATATGAAAGTGCTGGCAATGTCTTATTTCATCTGAGTCAGCAAACTGTTCTTTAGTAGGACAATCAAACCATTTTTGTCTGAGAAACAAATTCGCTGTATTAAAAAAAACTGGCCATAAACGATTCTGAAGCAGACTAACCTCGCTCACGATGTAAGTAAGTCATTTAATAAAAAAAAAGTAATCTTATTCTGCCGAAATAAACCAAACTTTTACGTAAAAACTAAAAAAATATTTCGTTTAAACAATGTCATAAGCCACTTTCACTCAAATAATTTACTATCTTGTAATTACTAATTACTCGGGAAAATGTTACATAAATGTTTTATCTTTTAGTTTAAATTTACAGTATAAATTAATACATGATCATTCACGTCACCTTGTTTTTAATTGTTCGTAGGTAACGCCGTTTAATTCAAGGGATCCGAACGTAAAAAGTGCACATTTGACACATAACTGTACAGAAACCATAATGTCTTCAGTTCGTTAAGTGTCTGCCAAAGATACAAATTAAGTAAATTGCTTTATCTTTATTTCATCGCCTTCAGGTCTATTAAAATTCATTACTGGAACTTTTAGCTGGCCGGAGTTGTTTCAGGCGGTAGAGTATACAGTACAGATAAATGTTGTTCTTCAGCAATTTTTGTGTTTGAATAAAGGGGAAAGGTTAGCGCGTGGGTAGGGGTGTGTAAAGGGGAGGGGGGTTAAACAGTGTCTCGGCGCGTATCTCGAATCCAGTGTTTGCACAGTTCCTGCGTGGGGGTCGCTTGCCCGCCCTACCAGGGCGACGTATTAACGTGCATCCTTTGTCGTCTTGTTTACTTTATAGTGGATACATGAGTCAAGTCCCCTACCCGTGCCCTCTTCCTCAACAGTGTGTATATATGTATATATATATATATATATATATATATATATATATATATATATATATATATATATATATATATATATATATATA
>PNEQ01014728.1:0-16737 GCA_003012365.1 Medauroidea extradentata
CACTGTTATTAAGTACGCTAGCTGTTAAATGCCGGGCAGCTGTTTTGCGGTGGAAGCAGCAGCCGGGCAGCTGTTTTATAGAGAAATAAAGATGAATTAAAAAAAGAAGTTCTGCAATTAAAGTACACATAGCGCAGTGGACTGGACAAATCTGTTTGTATTTGATGCTTTAAAGATAAACAGTGAATATAGTATAATACAGAATATAGTATCACCATCAATTAACACGTAACTAAAAGTTAGTTACTCTTTTCTATAGTACACGCGGGCAAAGCCGCAAAGGGACAGCTGGTATAAATACAAAGTTAAATCCGGTGAGCGAATTGCACGAATGGTCATTCACAAGGATATTCCATCTTAAGTTATTATTGATGGAGCACACGGAGTAGTTATTTACCCGGGTCAGCCATGCACTTGCAACAATTGCTTAAAGCCAGGACCAGGGGGCTGACACTAGATAGGGCCTACGATGCTCTTATTTGTAGGAAGTGCCTAGGATAGTGCCAACCTGAACAATTCATCACTAGGAATAGGAATTTAGTAACTTATGTGATTTTACAATCGTTTTGAGGCATCAGTTATTATAATTATTAGTGCAAATCATAAATGTGTTACCTATTTACATATTTCGGATGATATGATATCAAGATGAACAATATTTATGCGTGAAGACGACTTTTTGGAACTTATTCACGTGTCTTGCACCATTTGTTGACTACACTGGGCTACACTGATGCCGAAAATGGTCACCGCGTTATCGTGTGCTTTGTTGACGTAGTTTTATAGAAGAATGGGTAAAAAAAGATGTTGGGTTACGTACTGTAAAAATACGAAACCCAGCAGAAATCGGTCGGTGTTCAAGTTTCCGAGCAAACCATCAGTGTAAGTAAACTAATCTTGGCATGCATTAACTAGTTACGTGTTTGTGTATTGAATATAGCTTTGCAGAGTTATAATATTGTCGTGAGTGAGTAGGGCTGTGTTTTTAAAATCAAAATAATGTGAGTTTTATATGTACCAGTAATATTGTGTTGGTGTATATTTTCAGGTTATGCGAATGGCTGAAAGCTGTTGGGTGCAACGAGTCGGTAGAACTGCCTTATAAATTTGTTACTACCAATAGATACGTTTGTCAGGAGCACATCACTCAAAACAACATTCAGGCCAAGTATCAGAGAGTGTAACTTTCCTTAAATGCTGTACCAACTATTTTCGATCCCAGGGTGACGCCCCTAACAGATGAAGAGATGCTAGAATTCCGCAACCGCATGCCTGAAGAATGTCGCTTTGGAGGCCAGAACACCAAAGAATGCAAACCTATTCCAGAGTGCGCAGTAAAGGAATATCTGTTAGAAGGTAAGGATCTAACTTATTGTGTGATAGGCTTGGCATCATCATTGTTACATTTTTTTTTCTACGTTTATGATAGCTCATATGAAACGATAACTTTTGTTATGCAACTCAGGCCATGTCCAAATTCACTATTTAAGGGCCCTTCATGGCCTCATGCCTTTAAAAGTGCATCAAGAATCTGACATTTCCGTTACTGCCCAAATTAATTTTTCAGGCTACGAATGCACCCTTAAATATCCGCTTCAGCTAAGGGCATGACACATACCTTTACCGAACTCTTAAACAAGGATGTCTAAATTCATTTTAGCTGCGTCCTTCGTTAGGAAGGGTATGAGGGTTTATTATTTACGAAATGATCGAGGGTAAGTGAACGAGGGGGTGTAACATTGGATTTGGACACAGCCTTAGTTATTTTCATGTATTTTTTTTATTTCATCACCTGCACAGTCAAGTTCAGATCGGTTTGCCCTAAAAGTAACATAAGGGCTACCTTTTTAGTAATGGTGAAAGGAAAAAGGTAGTGATAAAATGGAATTGGGAGGAAGATAGAAAAACAGTGAGAATACACATTTGTGTGCTAACATTTCCCACATGTTCTACTAACTAAATTATTATTTACCTTTGCCTGCGTTCAAAATTTCTAAGCATCACTGCTATGAAAAATTAGTCTGTATTATAAGTTATTTGTTCACTTACGAAGCATCAGTCAGCTAGTATGCCATGCTGGCTGGTTACTCGTGTAGGCTCACACACTATTTCTTAGGGAATTAATTATTTTCATTTCAAATTAATGGGGTGATTAGTTGTTTGAATACTTAACGAATATCTTCCAAATGTGACATCACATGATGATGCTGGTTCCAAACAAACCCTCTGGGCCTATGCTAAACAATGATATAATTTTTTGCTCTTGTTCGTAAAAATCTAGTATTAGAGAAAGTGAACGAATTCTATCGTTTTCAGAATTAATTTATATCAAAGAAGTTACGAACAAAGTCTAACAGATAATTTTGCAGCGTACTCGAAGTTATGTATGTGTAAATAGTGGCGAGGTTACTTAAACATGCACGTTGTTCTCGTTTGAATAGTAGTGTTTACTTGCAGTTTATTGAAGAGCGGTACAAAAACAATAAATTGAGCATCTGATAACTAATCGAAACTACATTTATATTATTCGTGGTCAATCTTTAAATAAATGCATCGTTATGTTTTGTCATTTGTATACTGTGTTACGATTTCGTCCAAAAGTTTTTTTAACACATTAGATGCCTTTCCCAGGCAATTTGCGAAGAAATTTTAAAACAATAATAATATTGGAACTGGTCTAAAATCGTAGGTCAATTTCTTATATTGGCTTGTGATGATTGACATAATTTATCGTTACTAGTCAAGTTTTAAGTTACCTCACAGGTGTGCGGAATACTAAGTACGAAAACGTCAGCAATACATAACAAGTGCAGAAAGACAGTAATTAAAGGTACAGAATGCTGAATAAGATATAGGATAAGAAACTGAGCAATTTTACCATTTTTACGGTAGACCTAGTTTAATACATTGCTTAACCTTTTCCCCAAAGGGTATTTTATAGTTACAACTTAATTTTAAGAAAATATGACCTTAGGCACGGCAATCAAGGTTGGAGAAATTGTGGGGTAGGGAACAAAATCTTTTTGGGCCGGGGTACAGAAAATGGTAATGCAGGAGCATTGGCAATCATAGGTCAGATGCAGTGAAAATTGTAGGGTAGGGGAACTATAAATTTGATGCAGTGACACTAAAAATAATGTGGTAGAGCTACAGTAAACTGTAGGGTAGGGTAACAGTAAATTGTAGGGGTAGGACTATTAAAAATGTGAGGCAAGGACATTAAAATAATCATGAAGCAGAAGTACAGAAAATTGTAGGGTAGGGATATATAAAATTGTATGGTAGCACAATTAAAAATGTGTAGCAGAGACAAAATAAATAAATGCTCACAACTGTACTGCCACACAGCGGTGAGATCACATGTTCCCACTTCTATAAAACCCTCTTCAAAACATCCCTGAACCTACCAATCCCCTTCACCGTCACCAACTCCTATCCACTTGCATGGATGTATACTGGAGGCTAAGAATTAATAAATAAAAAAAAGTCAAGTCATCCTGCAAAACATTCCACTCCCTCGCTGACCTCACAAACATAGACTGCCTACCCTGCTCTGTTCTCCTCCACACTCTCTCAATCTTCTGGCTGTTGCTTCCTCTCACTCTATATCCCCCTCTTAGTTAAGTGACAATGTAACCCTCCCCATCCTCACCTCAGAACTATAGCTTCATTCAGTACCCTTCCCAGCAAACCTAAAGCTCTTCTGCCCTTCGTAACCACCATCTCCACCCGTTTTGTCCACCTAAGGTCACTTTGCAGCACAACCCCTAGATACTTATATTGTGTGGCTTCTTTTATCTTTTGCCCATCCTATCTGCTTATCACTCTCTTCCTAGTAAACCTGACTAACTTAGTCTTACAAACATTGATCCTCATCTGGTTTTCCACAGTCCAGAAACACAACCTGTCAATGTCTGTCTGCAAGTTGACCCCACTGCCTACCACTAAAGACAGTCATCTGCAAACAATCTTATTTTGCCACTAATCCCAATAACCATACCATTCGCCATAATGGTGAACAATACCGGATAGAGCAAACTTCCCTGTGGCATCCGTGATGTCACTTCGTTGTCTGCCGTCAATTATACCCCTCCTTTCACGCTCTGCCACCGTCCTTGGAGGAAGTCCCCAATCCATTTTCATTCGATTTTGTCTATTTGTCTCACTATTCCAGTACTCCATTGTTTCAAACATTGACAAGTACTGAGCCTGCAGCATATCAGCTTCCTCTGTCATTTTCGTAGTTTGTCCATTCATACTTGTCAATGCTGGGATCCCTTCCACAACCCCCCTTACCATCTTCAGACATTAAAAATAATCATGAGGTAGAGGTACCGTACAGAAAAGTTTAGGATATTGGCCTAAGCACAAAATTGTACAGTAGGGGCGCAGTAAATGCGAGGAAGAAATATTTAAAATTATGGGGCAGAGGTAAACAAAATTGTAGGGTAGGTGTACTGGATATGTTAAGCAAGGATATAAAATATCATGGAGCAGATGTACAGAAAATTGTAGGATAGGATAGAGTTGTTCGATAGGGGTACAGAAAACTGTAGGGTACAGTTGGATTGATGTAGGCCTACAAAAAGAAAATTGTAGGGTAGGACAACTAAAAAATGCAGGGGCAGGGTCATGGCAGAGGTACATAAACTTTTAGGATAATCACAAAAGATAGTAGAGTAGTTGCACTTTTAAAAATGTGTGGCAGTGACACAAAAAATCATGGGGCAGTGTTAGATACACTTTGAACCAGGGGCATAAAAAATAATGGATCATTGAAGGAGGAATTATAAATTATAGGGTAGAAGCACTGTTTGTAGGGCAGATACACTGAATATTGTAGGGCAGTCTCTGAAAATTGTAGGGCAGAGGCACTGAATATTGTAGAGCTAGGACACTAAAAATCATCGCACAGGGGCAATAAACTCACTAGGCCAGAAATAGATCTAACCTGTTTTTAAGCACACATTTGAGCCCAGCTAGCTAACCCACAAGACTGAGATAGTACAATAAATAAATAAGTCACCCTTGATGGTCGTCACAAGCAGCATTTATATAGGCTTATATTTTAACAGCCTCTGCCTAACTTCGGCTAGTATTAAAATAATTAGTTTGAACAATCCTACAAATATGCGCGAATACAGTTTTAATATTATTAAACACATTATAATGTCCTAAGTTGTAACAATCTCCGCCTCTTACGATATTATTTCGTGACGATGCATGCTATACAAGTCGCAAGACCCAGCACAAATGTATTTCCCACTACGTTTATTAAATTATTTCGTCTCCGACAATATCAGTTTACGAGAGGAAGTCCTGCCGCACTCATGTTTGACATTATTTAGGTTCAAACGAAAGTATTTGTATTTTTTAACGTAATTACAAAAATACGTCGGGATGCGAAATGTAGTTTTCATGTTAAACTTTCAAAACAAACATTTGTTTGGAACCAGCGCTGTCGTGTGACGTCACAACTAATGGTGTCCATAGGTACCGGTGAGGTGAGAAAATTGTATTATAAATTTAAAGACTTAGGCCTAGACTGGATGAAGCTATGCATGAAATGTGCCTATTGCAGACCACACTGGCATTACCAGAAATCGCTGAGCTTACCCACTTCTTATAAATGGTTCTGCTTATTCGTTGATTATAGTCACTGTTTCAATTTCTTGCAAATTGAACATAAATTGTCAGAAAGTGTTATCTGGTACCATGAACTGTGCTGCAGTTCCCAGAACAAAAGTAACTTCATATGTGACACGTGTTTGGAAGGCTAAACATTCGCAGTTCGATGCATTTTGCAAGTTTCATTATTTTTTAAGAAAAAAGGGTAAAGTTTTCCATGTTTCTTAGACTTTTGTGCTACGTTTCTGCATACATACAAATTTTAAAGTATTTTTAACAGGGTTTGTTGTTATTTGAATGTAAATATATATATATATATACATATATATATATATTTTTTTTTTTTGGAAATCAGTGAAGGGGGCGGAATTAGGAACACTTATTCAAAAAATTTATTTCTGCTGACTGTCACATTTGAATTTTTTTCGATGTAACTATATATTTCTTTTCTATGAGTGAAATATTTTCTTATTGGTGAATAGTTGTGGAGTAAATATACAAATTTTTAAAATAAGACGAGTCTCCTGAAGGCTTTTTGGGGTCGGAATACAACTAGGGGACGAAATATGGGCCCCTTACCTTACAGACGAATATTTAAAAAACACATTTCCTCCTTTTTACTCTTTGGGAGTCTGAATTTCGAAAATTCGAAAAACTGCTTTTTGGGCATTCACTCCAGCATTATTTTGAATTAAAAAGTATCTCTATAACCCGAAGGGTTCGATAGCTATCGATAATTAATCGAAAACACACTTCAGGTCTTTCACCCTCTTAAAGGTTGAATTTAAAAAAAAAACCTTAAATTGGCTAATATTATGTTTTTATAATTGACCCACTGAAGTAAGTCACGACGATAGACCATCGGGTTTGAGCTATGTAGACGAATCTTGTAAAATACATTTCATCACTTTTCATCCCCTTAGGGGAAGAATTTCGAAAAATCCCTTCTCAGTGCTCGCATATGTCCTAAAGAGAACCCACAAATTTTCACATTTCTAGGTTTGGGCTGAAGTTTGGTATGTCAGTCAGTCAGTCATTCAGTCAGTATTACTTAATTTCCTAAGAATTAAGGGTGGCTTTCTTTTGCATCTTAGGCACCCACTAAGGTGTGAAAAGGGGATTAAATGAATTTTACCGATAATTCGATACCTTAAACCTGGTGAGGTATCGTTATTTTTTCCTGGCGAAAAGTCGTAAAATGTGTTTTTACCATGATACGCTATAGTTATAGTTTTTTCCTTAATAAATTCCACACGGAAAAGCCGCGGCCGGGCCACTAGTTTATTAATAAATTAAAATGTTTAACTCCATATGGCAAAAGGAAACATGAAATTATATTATTACAGCAATTAATTTTACCTTGTTAAATTGGTTTCTCGAGGTGGGGTGCGGTGTGTTGTCGCGCAGTCTAGTCAAGAATTGCCAAAATGCAATTTTTTTTCAGTCGCAGCAAAACACGCATAAATTTGATCCAACAGATGTGACTAAAATAATTCTTTGTTTTCCTAATGTAAAACAATTTTAATAACACTAAAACAATATCTTTGAAGTTTTCAAACTAAGTAAAAAATTTTGCCTGGTGTTGATAAGATGTATATCGCAATTCAGAGCAGAATAAACTGGCAAACAGTACACTTAAAGAAAACGTTAATACCAGTTTCTGTTATAAGAATGTACGCAATTACTAACTGGTGGCGGGATGAATGCGCATGCACAGGGCAGAGAGCATCTGATGAAATCGTATAATATGCTGTCTTCACTAAGTCAAAATAATTGTTAATACATAATTATTAAGCTCTCTAGGAATGTTTTCCGTAGCCCATACCATCCGTAGGATAATGATACAGTGCGCAAGTCTGTCTGCAAATATGTCTGTAGTCTGCCTGCATTGTCTATTTGTAGTTTTGGTAGAAATAAGTAGGTACACCCAGTTTTCGCGAAAAGAATTTGACGCATGCTGACGTCATACTGTACTTCAATCGACCACGCGCGTTTTTGCATCTTCCTTCCTGTTATTAGCAATATTTGCTTATAAAAGACGTTTTAGTGTAGTCTAGGCCAACTAGAATCAGGGTTCCGTCGAATTATATAATTCGTGGGTAACCACATTATACAAGTAGAAAAATGTCATCCAACTTTAGAAAATGAAGCACTGCCGTAGTATTTTGAAATAGGCAGGAACTACTTTTGTGGAATTCGGGTGTACTTACACATACGTTCTACCATCTAGCCACTTTTTATAAACAGCATACGAAATACTTGTACAATGTCTTTAATTAATGAAAATTCCTATAGCGAAAATGTTAGCAAAAATCATTAGATATTTTGCCTTCATAAAAGCAGGCTACTCTGGAAAATAACTATAAAGTTACTGAATAGTTTTCTCTGTAACTACCCATTACAGTATTAATAATTAATTATTTTATTAGTTACAAAGTTTTAGCACTAAGCTGTTAACATATTTTACACTTATGCCAAGTTTCATAGGGATAGCAGAACATTTAACAGAGCTGGCAAATTGTGTGGACAATACTAACAAAATTTCCATTACAATGAAATATATGTGTTGTTTCACCTTTTTTTCTGGTAAGAAATAACTCATTTTCGTTTCAATACATCAAACAACAAAGCAGACGTTGCACATAAAAATCATCCCTCCAGATCTACAAGGTTAAACAGCAGTTCCAACATCGAAATCAACGTAGATTCTTCTGATGGAAATGCTAGTGAATGGGAGTGGGGCTTCGAAGATTCTAACAGTGACCTGCCAGACCTTCATTTTGAAACAGTGAAATATTATGCCACAACTTTGGAGGAACTTATTCCGGGGAACAGATGCGTAAACACAGTGCATGTGATGCGTCAATTTCTGTCGTTAGAACAGCACAGGAGTGAATGTACCATGGGAAATTTTGAACTTACTTCTGAAACACGTAGTGGTCTTTTTCTACTTGGAACTTACTGTGAAACACGTGTGACAGAACAAGGAAAGTTAGTTCTCATGAACAACACAACGCCGAAGAAATGAACGACGCTGCTGTTTGAAGAGCACTATCAATAGGAATTGGCCACAGCCAAATAGAAGAATTACTGGCAATTATGGATATCCCTTCCATGTCAAGCGACAAATTTCGCAGACATTAATCGTCTATAGGGAAGGCAAGTTCATAGAATTTCATGCAACATAAATAACTTCATCGTAATTTTGTAACTCCCTTTCATAATGTGAAATAAATATAATCTGTTGGTTCTTAAATTAAGAAACCAGGGTTAGAGAATGTAGCTAACCTCTTATACTATACTTTCTTAGTATCAAAATAATACAATTAGTAATATTATAACACTAATAACGCTGGCCGATCTAAATAATATAAACGCATGTCTTTAACAATATGCATCTGCGATCAAAATCAAATTAAGTCTCTTCTAAAAATTGTTTTACAGTGAGATACTGTTTAACATAAAAAAGGCAAGTAATGGAAAGTTTGTAAAGTTTCCAGGTTCGCAAAATATTTACATTTAAAACTTATTTTAGTATACCACACCTTGAGTAATTTTTGGGAAGCGCTCAACAACTAATATATGTTCACCGCCGGTAGGCAATGATGGAGCAGCACTAGATAGGGGAGAAGGAAGTACCCCGAGAAAATTCAAACCTAACTTAAAAGCTCACCTAAATTTCCGCACATAAAAAAGCGGCCCCTACTTTACCGAAAATCAAACTCAAATAATGATGATGGGTAAGCGCTTCCATCACTACGTCAATGCAGCCACTCATTGCCAGTATTTATTTTCTAAACTGTAACGATTCGAGAAAAAAAAGTATTTCATGTTGTCAGTTCCTTCAGGAAGTATAAACATTGTATAAAGCAAAATTCAATTTATCGTGCATTAATTTTACTCCAGAATACACTTATAAAATACCAGGAACTCTGTACACAGTGTTTTAGTACTATTTATTACAAATTCAATAGTCACTGAATACTACTTTGTCATTGAGTTCACATAAAGATAAAAACTGTATTTTCTTTAGGCATAGGAGACGCACCTCACCGAAAAAATCACTAAAACCGGTGAAAAAGAGAAGAGGATCGCAGAAGGAAAGGGCCACTTTTTAATAATGTTCCATTTATTAGTGTAATTAGCGATGGTGGTTGGGGCAAAAGTACTCACCGCCATGGATACAATTCAACAACAAGTGTTGTAAGTATGTGTTTATATATATGTTTGAATTTTATTTTATTATTTATCTGTTTTTATTTTCTAGGCCACTAGTAGTTAATACGAATGTTATTACTTCAACAATGTAGTACTTTCACAGTAGGTTAATACAAACTTAAAGCGAACTGTGCGTTTCAGTACGATTTCTAAAATAACTGTAGCCGTGTAAAAAAGTATCATTACCTATACACACCAACACATTCAAGTAACCAATAATTAAATATGAGCAGTAAACTCACAGACCAAACAGAACACCACGAAAACTGCGATATCGCGCAAATTTGGGGATAATTAAAAAAAATAATATAAAAATTTACAAGCTGCCAGTTTTGGCCTCTACTTATGTCTGTATCCATTGCAAAAGTGAGAGATTTTAGCGACGTAAAATAAGTTAGGCTAGTAAAGCAGATGGGAATGTAGCGTGGTAAATATGAAGCAGCTGAAACTCTGAAGCTCTCATGAATCCTGTAAATTTTGGGTAGCGCAAGTTTTGAAACTCTAGCAATAACTCACGATGATTCAATAACTGTAGGATCTTCGTTGGACGTGGTAGCTTAGCACACACATAAGGCGAGGGTGATGGGCGATATTTGATCCTGCATAGTGGCAACAGAATTCTTGCGTACCGAGTGGTTCAGAGCCCACTATGATAAGGAGATATTGCTGTCTTATGCCTTTGTGCTAAACTGTACAACGTAAAATATTACCCCTACTTTTACTCTTTAGATGTTCTAGAAGTTATCGACGTTGGTCACATCGATATAAGCGGAGCGAAGTGGCGCACATTGGTAGGGTGACATGCATAGGTCATGTAATACATTTGTTCTCTCTGTTCTCTTTCCATTCCAATGTGGCAACTTTTATTGTTCGTCATGTTATCGCGTTTGAAAGGCATTGTTTGTCACTCGATAACTTCATGCATATTTAAGAAATTTGTTGACACAATTCAGAAGCAGTAAAGCTGAAGATCAATATTTACTTAACAAATACAAGTGATAACTCCGAAACGAATATTAATTTCGAAAAGACTGTAACATATTTACACTGATTACTCTCTTGAAAAATTTTAACATTTACAAAGATTTTATTTATACTTTCAAAAAATTTTTTGTAAAGTTACAACGGTAAAGTTTGTAATAATGCAAAGGAATTCTTTGCTTGTAATGACAGTTCCTGAGATGTACATTTTTTTTGTAAAAATTACAATGCAATTCTTTGTAGTTTCACATACTTTTGTAAATATACGAAAATTTAACTTGTAAAATTGTATTTTCTTTGTAAAAACTTAGGAAAAATTTGTAACATATCAAAATCACACATCCCGGCAATTACACACTTATACAAAACTCGTATCTATTGGAAAGCACTTTTCTGAAATAAAGTGAATTTTTATATTGATTGCATGCTTAAAAATGTAATAAAAGTAATCACCGGACTGTAAATTGTAGAGATAACAGGGAAGTTAAGCAGGTCTAGAGATAAAATGTGTAGTAACAAAGCACGGGGATGCTGGTTCGCATCTGAGCATCTCCACGATGAAAAAGGTCAAACAAAATTCACAATCAGTTACGAAAGGGAAGTTAATAACTGGAAATGCAAAATACTTACTACCTGACATCAAAGCTGATACAAACACTGTCCACAACTTGTACATTACATCACATTAGTGATGTTAGCAGTTGTCGTATACCCAAGAGGGGTTTTGGGGCATACACGTCGACAGTGAGTTCAAATTCTATAAATTTACTGCTCTTGTCGCTGATTGCATGTTGTTCCTCATTCTTATACATTAGTTTGTACAGAAAGTAGCAGCCGTTGTGCTCCGCTCAGCTCCCCACTGTTGTGTTTCCGTAACCAAAGGCATATCACTGTAACTATACTTAGAATACACTTTGCTTTTATTTTAGGCAGTCATTATTGGGCAAAAGACGAAGAAATTTTTGTTCCTGGGTGTCATGAACAAATATTGTAGTGCGTGTTTCACAATGAAGATGAAAGTCAACGACATACCAAAACATGCTTGCTATAAAAACAATTCTGGACCGTCCACAGCTATGAAAAAAAAAAACATAATTTGTGAAGGCTTCAACAGAAGAGTATAAATGCATGGCATTGTGTATAAACACTATACCCGAGATGGTGACGCAGCTGTTATCGCTGCTATACAAGAGACTTGCAGTTATGGGTGTTACGTCACTAAAGTCGAATGCACAAATCATGCTACTAGGGCATTTTGCGAACGCCTTCATAACCTGTCCACCAACACTTCTTATCCTTTAGAAGATAGCAAAATTCTGCAAAGTGTGACAAGAGAAGGCAACATTTCAAAGATAGAAATATTAGTAAAATGTATACGAACTGCAATAAAAGAAGCTGGAAAACTGGAAGGACAAATTGCAGCTGATATGCTGCGAGACGACTTGAAAAATGCTCCCGATCATGTATTTGGCCGTCATGGTCGATCTAAAACATCTTTCTGTACACGAAAAGAATCTGGGAGAAAAAATATGCTGCCAGAACTTGACAAATTCGGATTACTCCAGCCAATCAGAAATTTGGTGGCTAAAAAAAAAGCAGATAAACTTGTCAGTAACAGCACAACTAATGCTGCAGAACTATGGGTATAAACACATGCTGCGTTGATTCATGCGATACCTTTCTTTTTTGTTTCCCGCTGTTTTAATTAATGTTATACGATTTTTTTGTGTTGCAGACACATGGCTCTGAATGCGAAATTCACTGGTGGCAAAAGACTCAACCTTGGAAAGCGTGGAAGCTATTACAGACGATGCTATGGTACTGTACTGGCACATACTAGCGGACCTGGCTGGCATAGTAGTCACTGGAAAAGAATTCATACAGGATGTAATCCAGGTAGCAGGTGAAAAAGTTATTGTCAACAGCGCAAAAAGAAGAGCTCTAAGCGAAATCTGAAATATCGAGAAGGAGCACCAAAGAAGAAAAGAATTGGTGGGGGACCGGATGAAAGCTATGGACTTTCTGACTTACATACGAAGACTGATGTAGCAGAAGATGAAATGGTTTCTCTATGCGAACAACTTTTAACCGCGATGTCAGCAGACACTGACACTGCTGAGAAAAGAGAAGCTCTTGAACTGGCGACAAGAGGCCAGCACAAGAACGAAAAATGGCATGAAGCTAGGTTGAATCGTCTCACAGCTTCACATTTTGGAACAGTGACACTGCGCCATGATTACACGTCCTGCCATAACCTTGTGCGAGCTCTAAGTTTTCCAAAAGAACTAACAACGTCCGCTGTAATGCATGGTAGGGTGCACGAATGCGATGCCTTGGCAAGGTACAGTGCCTTGAAAGAAGTAAAAGTCTTGCCATGTGGTCTCTTTGTTAGCCCTGATGAGCCCTACCTAGCTGCAACTCCCGATGGCCTAGTGGGGGAAGACTGTTTAGTGGAGGTAAAATGTTGTGAAAGGTGCCCTCCTTGATGCAGCTCAAGACAAGAAGTCATCTATATTTTTGGAGGACAAAAACGGCAGACTAAGCCTTAAAAGAAACCACAGGTACTATTACCAGGTCCAAGGCCAGTTAAGAAGAACAGGTAGGCAATACTGCGATTTTGTTGTGTATACAGATAAAGACTTCGTGGAACGAATTGAGGATGGACATTTTTGGGTAAATATTGGGTGAATTCCACAACAATACATTACGGATTGAAAAAAAAAAAGTTATATTTATTTCACGTAAAAATTTTAACGAAATTCTGTACAATTACTATTAAGGTAAAGTCACTGGGAGAAATGCACTCGCTATGTCATAGAGTGGCTAAACTCATACAGCATTCCCACGTCCTAACCACTACTGTGAGCGATGCTGTCACACAGGCCAGACTTGGTGCAAAGTAGTCTGACGAGTTTCCTCCACCCCCTACTAGATACAATCCCTTCGCCATCACCCCACTCAAGCCACGTGACAGCTGAGGGCAGACAGCAATCATCGACTAAAGATACCACCCCGCTTCCTCCCACTACACAGCTCGCCTGTAGGGACTACATTGTACCAAAGTTAACCACCACCGCTGTTACAATACGCTGAGCGCTGTCGTCACTCAGTGGAGAGGAGTGACACTCACCCTCCCTCTGAGAGCACCCAGAGGCTAGTGTGAGATATTTTGAAGTGTGGTGGCTAATATAGGGAGTCTACGCACTCTTGGCGTGTTCGTGGAAGGTATACGAAACACATTTGACCATTCATATTAAGATTACTGACATGGCGATACTGGGAAAATTTCGATGTTATAAAACTACAATTTTCATAACATACTTTATCTAATATCTGAAGAAACATTTTTCACTAATAAACTATGTCTTTAAAATCATTAGTTTGACCGGTACATGCCGAGTAGTGATTCTTAATATTTACCGCCGGAGTAAAAGTTATGTTATGTCGAACTTGGTCCCTAAAGTAATTAAATGTGACATGTGTAAAATATTCTATGTGATGGTTTGTAATTTTTTTTTGGTACATTGACTGTAGTATGCTGGCTAGGTATGGTACTTTGATATATTTTCTCGTGTTTGTGTTTCCAGGTGTTCCTTCAACTGGTGATACTAAACTGTGCATTGCTAATGAAAATAGAATCAGCATTGTTGATAAAAGTATTGTGCAGGATCCTGTACAATAAGTTCTATGACATGCTACTGTGCTATCTGCATCATCTAGCCATTCATTTAATTCAGATAACTACATTACTGTGAACTGCATTTTATATACAGGTTTCATGAGCCCTACATAATATGTGTATGTCAAAAAAATTTTACCACTGATACACTTGTATACTCAAAGATATTTAGTTAATTTAGAAAAAATTGGAACATGGTTTAGGTGTTTACATTACTCTATGTACAAGCCACTCAACTGGCATGATGCTATATTGATTCTTAGAAAAAAATTTATTTTGGTGAATTTATGCAAGGTATGAGACCAATTCACATGTATTTAAAAATAAATTCATGTACAATTACAATGTAAGCTTGCTGTGTTTCAGCGATCACTTGCAATTATCAAACAATGATAAGCAGTAGCAATTTTAAAAAATTATTGTGTAAACATAGCAGAAAAAACATTCTATATATGGAAAACATTTCAAGAAATTGAGCGATTGGTAAAATTTAATTTCTAAGTACTCCTGGACTAGTCACTGTATGAAAAATCATGACACACATATCAAATAATCATATTACACAATATCTGCTGTATTTTCCAGAAATCATGCTTTAAAAGCTAAGGTGTAATTTTATTTGCGACATAAAACACAGTTTTAGAACAAAGTGTTTCAACATATTAACGCATTCACCAAAGCTGTTTCCGTTAAGAACAGTCTATATTAGTAGCATAACATACCTTGTACTAATTTTTTTAGTACATTAAACTTTTTAAAAATGTGTTATTGTGCATTAGGTTATAGTTAAAACTTCACGTCCTCTCACTTTCACAACCACGAATTTTCTAGAACACAATTTAGTCTGTTATACCAATAAAAATTAAAGACAACCTGTCTACTCTTCTTCCGAGGAACCTAATATTTTTTTAGTAATGCTCTTCGAGGAAAAATGTGTCACATTTTTTGATATACATAAGTTACTACCAAACTCCATGGTCCCCGTTAGTATGTACTTGCGTCTTTAATTTTAATATATAACTAATTGCCTACCTGATTTTGTCTCCCCTTATCAATTATTAATCTTTTATACAGCATAACCTTTCTTTTCATTCCCTAACTTTACTATTTCCCTAATTTATAATTGTTTTCTATGTTTAGTAGCGGCCGGTGTTAAGGACATCCCAGTATCTGTAGCACCACTGCTATTCCTGTAGGTAGCGCGGGGGTAACGATTCTACTGCTGTGGTGTACCGCTGTGTAGAATATATTGGCCAGCGGTGTACAGATAATAACAATGTTGCCGCGACAAGAAGCGAGCGGCCCGGCAGCCTGTGATGATATTGATATGGATGTGGCATTAAAGTTTCGTAAACAGTGTTTGTGGTTGGTGCCGACTGTGTTATCTTAGATTAAACCCCAACGCGGCCTGAGGCGTTTACTACAAAACCCATTCTCGATAGGGGTGACATTATTGTAAAATTGTTCGACAACCAAGTGCAAGTACAACCTGTCATCATTGGCGAGCCAGGAGGGGGGATGTTGGGGGTTGTAACCCCCACCCCCTCATATTTTTACTGGTACAAAATTCTATCGAGTATATTCTACATACTAAATTTCCGTAAGCGCTACTAGATGCATAAACAGACAATTTAAAAAAAAAATGTAATTTTTCCGGATAAACGTATCGTTGTCAGCAGCAAGGTCGTAAGAGACGGGTATGAACTTCACTTTTATAATTCAGATTGACAAATACAACTTAATTTCTCATTCCTGTCTTATCACTGCCCCAAACCCAGAATGCTATGCATCATAAGCGCGCGCATAACCAACTCCTTTGTGGAGGTCTGCTAATGAAGTATTAAACATAGTTGAATACACAAAGTATACAATTCAGTACAGTTCATTAGTTTTCGAATATCGTTATAGCAAATATAGTAAGGTTTTACTTTAAAACTACAGAGAAACTCAGGGTAAGACAGTGGTTATTTTAAAACCATTTCAGTATAAAAGTTTATATTTGTATTCGTTTCCGCAAAACTAAGCATATCCCTGTAGGGTAGGGTGGGGCTATTTGGGTCACGGGGCTATTCGAGTCAAAATAAGATTTTAAACTACTGCGCATACACTTCGCGCACCACCGCTACAAACTAAGTGAAGACAGACAGGAAAAGTTTCAGTTTCACCAGGAGAACATGATCTGTGAAGTAGTTGCTATATCTGATTAGAAGAAACGGGTGGCGAAGTAAGCA